>SZYD01000709.1:0-148478 GCA_009363875.1 Mikania micrantha | reverse complement strand
TGTGTTTTTCTTTATTATTCTTTTTCTTTTTGGATTAAATAAAAGTAATGAAATAAAGGAAAACACCTATTTAATAAATAAGTCTTCAATTATACATTTTTTGTTGAATATTTTTTTCAAATAACCCATTGAAAAGTTAATCTCGTTAATAGAGTATAATAATATCTTGACTTCATGGGAATCCGTACGTGATTTCATTCTTAATTTTGCTATACTAATCCGTTAAATTTGTTTCTAATTTCTTAATTAATTATGTTCAAAGACCTTGTAACGTGGTGCGTCACCGCCATATATCAACTGTATATTATATTATTATATGAGTTGCTAATGGATTGCTATATATCTACTTAATTTCACATACATTGTTGACAATCTTGGTACATGAAAGGTTGCATATTGAGTGGTCTGCAAGGATCTCCAATGATTAGATTCTAAAAAAAAGTTTGATGCATATTTTCAACGATAATATATGTGGGTAAAAAAACAAAACTAATAAGGCTATGTGTTATGCATCACACTCATCACTCCACGTAGTCACCACATAATCAACCAACATCATCCCCGTATCACTTCACATCATCTTTACATAAGTATCCATCACTCCACGTCATCACCACCTTTATTCAATATTTTATTATTTGAATTTTATTTTTTTAATTATAAATTAAATTAAAAAAAGACATAATATTATTAAAAAAATTAATATTACAAAATAAAATAAAAAAAATCACATGATAAAAAGTGAACTACATAATAAAAATAATAATAAAAAAATAATCCATATTGTATCGTTTCAAATCCGCTCCTTCGTTTTCTCGGCCATTTCACGAGCGCGACCGGTAAGTCTACAGATTTTTGTAACGACTCGGAGATGGTCTCCAATTGTTTCTTTGTAATCGGCTGAAGACGAGGCTTGTGGTCGTTTACCCTTGTTGTTTTGACCGGGCGGACGTTGAGGAGAGGGTGGTGGTGGCATCTCCATTTCATCGGCGCATGCAACACGATGTAGCCGGTTTCGCGTCGCGTTGTGTTTTCCGGAACCACGCCAAAATGGGGTTCTGGTTGATTCTCAGAAATGTTGTCAAAGTCGGGTGAGTTTTGGTTGAAAAAAGGTTTGTTGTGGATACCAATCTGAGAAGGTTAGAAATTGGTTCGGGTTGTTTTGGATCTACTTGAGGTCGGTAACAATTCATAAACGGGTTAAAGTATGGGTTGTTTGGATCCATGGTAGTGTAGAAGTTTTTGAAGATTTGAGAGTTGAAATTTTTGAAGATTTTTTGAGGGATTAAGAGAGTATGTGAGTGTTTTTGAGTGTGTTGAATGAGTTTATATAGGGTTTAATTTAATTTTATTTTTGGTTTAAACGGTCATATTACCGTTTTTTTGTTTTCTCTCCCTAACAGTCATCACTCGTGAGGAGGCTCACGCTTTGACCCATCACGCCACCCTCACGCTCCTGTGTAATGGAGGGAGGGCGCGACCGGGGCGCGACCGGTGCCCCTCACGCCTCTCTCATGGTGCACAACACATGCCCTAAAGAGAAACAATCATGATAGATAGCAGTACAAAATTAATATAACAATAATACTGCTTGTATATTTTAATTATATATCACGAGAATGTTTTTGAGTTAACAAGATTAGCGTTGAGCAGATTTTTTAATCTTATATTGGGATTACTGATATTTGATGTATTTAACTCTTTTTTTGTAATGAAAAGTTTATTTGGTTCATATATTTATTTGTTTCAATTCCCATATTTGAAATCGCCCCAAAAAAGGACATAAAAAATTAAGTTTTAGCATTCTTTGAATCTGGTGATGAGTATAAAAGAAAGATTAATTTACATTGATGAGAAGGGGCACCAAAGTGAATTTTTAACCAATAAATTTAATGGACCTCGATTATTTTGTTTTCAATTCTGGAATGCCAGTCTTTCCTTAGTTGCATAAAGTTCATCTCATTTTCGACATGTGTTATTGTCATATTTAGTCTCCAAATACAGTTGACTGTAGTGTTCTAGGTCAAAATTGGTCCATATTTTTCGGATCGTTTGTGAATCTCTGCAGCTTTGGTTATCATTTATCAGATATAAATGGTGTAATCCGTTTACCAAATGATGAGGGTGGTTCAAATCCTGCTATATGAATGTTTGTGGTGTTGGTTAACAAAAACAGATTAAAAAACATGATAAAATTGTTGCCTGTCAGTCTGTCACTATAAAAATAGTAATCTGCAGCGAAACTGTTACAACGATGACATTTGTCATCAAAACAACTTATCTTATCACGACGACAAGCCGTTGCTACATATCAAAGCATCAAATTTTACTAATCAAAACACGTGTGAACCAATATTACGTTGATCAACTCATAAAAATTCCATAAGCTTATAGCGACGGCATATCTTCGCTACATGTAATATTTTATTTTAATTTGAAATTCTTTAAAATAAAAAATAAACTCATAAATAAGAGAAAATAAAAAAATTTCAGTAACCTTATAGCGACAACAACGTCATTGGAGTTGGAAATATATTTTAATTTTGATTTTTATAAAATAACAAATACACTCGTTAATAAAAATCCAAAAAAAAAACACATACTTATAGAGTTTTGAGACGATATGCCTTCGCCATAAAAATTTCACATTTATACATTTTTTACTTCATCCCCGTAAATATATGACCAACGATAAATGCGTATAAATAATTAACATCTAGCGACGAGATGTCATCCACTACATATATTAATTATATAATAGTTGAATTTATTTTACTTACTTACAACAATGACGCATTGTTATCGTTGAATAAATAATATAATTATTAACTTATTATTTACTTACAGCAACGAATAATTATTAATATTTTCTCTTATTTGTCAAGAAAAGATTATATTCAATTGGCAAATAGGATTTAAATAATCCAAACTTTGATTAATTGGCTGTTGCCGGTCCCAAATATGAAAATCCCCAATAATGATCCGAACTTTCGACATATTTACCTGTGGTGGACCGCCGTCAAAAAACCCTAACGGCGTTAACTTTTTTTCGAGTTTCGAACGGATTTTTGAGGGCTTTTGTTCAGAAGGAGAATATAGTCGAATGACGTATAACTTAACTCGAAATGTTGCTTCAAATTTCCCAATTTGATGATTTCTTTGATGAATTGAAAGTTTAAACACCAAAATTGGGAAATTTGATGCAACGTTTCGAGGTAAGTTATATGTCATTCGACTCGTATTATCCAATTGAACAAAAGCTCTCAAAAATCCGTTCGAAACTCGGAAAAAGTTAACGCCGTTAGGGTTTTTTGACGGCGGTCCACCACAGGTAAATATGTCGAAAGTTCGGATCATTATTGGGGATTTTCATAGTTGGGACCAGCAGCGGCCAATTGATCAAAGTTTGGATTATTAAAAGCCAATTTGCCTATTTAATTAAATGAACTTTTAAAAGATTTTAGCAGGAACATATTGTTAGTATAAGGTGAAATTTAGAGATGATATGTATATATTGCGACGAGACAAATCAATAGTGACAATATTTCTAGTTGTGAAACATTATCATTATACGGATAAAAAGCCTATAACAACGACAGGTCGCTGCAACGTAGCTTCACAAAATGGATGTACGTTGTAATGTTTTAGTATTTGTAGCCACTTGTTTATCTTTTTATTGGGAAGCTTAAAGTGGAGACAAGGACCATTTTCAAGGTACTTTAAAGCAAATCATTGAGCGTGAGGATATATGAAGCTGGTAATGGATCTTTAGAGAACTGGGAAAAGATTGCTGTCATAAAAAAATTAATAAAAAAATGATGTTCTTCATCTTTCATTGGTGATTATAGATCACCATCACCATTGGATCTCTATTTCTATTCGTTTATTCAATTATTCATGGTGTTTCGTTGTGGGTCATTATGCCTTTGTCAGTCATTCCCCTTTATTTATCTTTTATTTTTCTGTTAGTGGTTTGTTCTGAAAAGTTGCAACAATGGATTGATGAGCTCCTTTGTCTCTCACGTTACGGCATGCATTAAGCACATGTTTTACCGTATAACATAGGTGAATTTGTTCGGTTCAACGCTCGCCAACAGGCGATGTTGTATGCTAGCTAGGGAGTTGGTAGTATACTGTAATCGCAACACATGAGTTGTTAGGTCTGTGAATCCATTTGAGCAATGAAGAGACATGCCGTTGAACCTTAGTTTGTAGTTAATAAAGAAAGTCATCCATATTATAGTCGTTCGATCAATCCACTTTTCAACCTTAAAAACTTTTTTATGGTGTCTAACATTAAAATTTATACATTATTGTAAAGGTCAAAACAGGTGCTGCTTATGAACATAATTTTGTCTAAATTGCTATCCATAATTATATTGTGAAGCAATATATAATGTCTATTGCATGGAACAAGGATAGACTAATTAGAACTGGCAATGAGATGTGCATTACTTATGTTGATTGTCACACTTGTATCTTGAAATTTTACGTCAATGTCAGTTTTAGCGGAAAAGTCGTACAACCTGTTAGTAACTTAAATCAGATTCCTATTTCTTTGAGCTTGTAATTCTACCTACAAAACCAAAATTCCAATTAGATTCAGGCTAGCACATATGAAGAAGTTGGTCGGAAATGTAAACTTCACGAGCAAGTTATTTTATACACGTTTTACATAAGAGAATGAATGAAATTGAACTTTCTTGTGAACAAATTGAATGTCAATCTTGATATGTTTAGTGTTTTGGTGTTGATTTGGATTTTCAGGCACGAATAGCACTTGCATTATACAATAAATGATGGTTGAGTAACCAAAATGTTGAGGAGATGGCTTAGTGAATAAAAATCCTTCATAGTAAATTCTATAGAGAGATGAGCCAAAAGACCTTGCTTAAGAGTTGTTGACGACGTTATGAGAACTATATCATCCACATATAAGAGTAGATAAGTAGCACCTAACACATTTTTGTAGATAAATAAGGAGTGGTATGAGGAGTTATAATGAAATTCCAATGTAGAGACATAGTTTGTTGAAATGTTGGTACGCACCATGTTCTCGAGTGTCAAACTACAAGAAACTTTTTATGGTGACCGATGATTTAGGTAGGAAGAATCTTCAAAACCCAAGGATTGGGGCTTCTACTGTTTTTGAGAAATAACCGTGGAGAAAAGCATTCTTTATGTCAAGCTGATTGATTTCTTACCCGTGTAAAAGGTAATACTTCATTGCTCGCCAACAGGCGATATTGTATGCTAGCTAGGGAGTTGGTAGTATACTGTAATCACAACACATGAGTTGTTAGGTGATGTGTTGCAAAACACATCTGTTGATCCGGTTGTTTTTGTTAGTTTCTGTACAGTTTTGGTTAGTTTTGTAACCGATTTTAACTCGTGCTTCACAATTTTTTAATTTAATGCTTGCAGATCATAAACATGCGTATTTGGCACAAAAGTACAAAAAAACGAGCTTTCGGTAGGGCGAGGACAGACCTGGAAATAAAGAAAGCCAAAAACTGAGTTCTGGAACCCTTCGCGTTACGCGACACCCACAGGAAACCCTGTCGCGCTACACAACAGGGGGAAATGACGAGAATGCCCTTGACTTAATGATTACGGGTTGACCCGACTAATTTTTCGCCACTTGACACCCCTCGCATTGCGCGAGGGGTTATGTGGGAGCCGTCGCGATACGCGACAAGGGTTATTTTTCAGAAAAACGAGTTTAATCAATTAAAAGGGCTGGAGGCTTCACATTTAGGGTTGCAGACGGTTTTTGGACGATATTGGAGGCGACCAAGAAGCTGGGAAAAGCAAGTAAGGCCAAGATCCATCATCGGGAAGCCCCAGGATTGCGATTCGAAGGGTGTAACACGATCGATTTTCTTTATTTTCTTGTTTTGTCCATTCGAATGATGTTTAACTTTGGTTTTTAAATTGGATCTTTCTGTTTGTTCAGCATGGCTGTTGGCTAAACCATTAGAACTACCTAGGGTTTTAACGATTATGCATGTGTAATGTTTGAATCGATTGATTGTGGAACAACGTTTGTGATTTTGAAATGACATAACAATTAGATTTTGATTCTTGGATGTGTACGAATATTTAGAATTGTTTATTGATTTGATTAATCGATTCCTCATGTGCTTTGATGAATGTCTTTCGTATAATAGGTGCATGTTAGATCAATTACTTTGTGTTTTTGATTTGTAAATGAATTGCTAGACGTAGTGATTCATAGGAGTGTTAATTAGGTAATAAATAATCTAAATGTTTAACCAAATTCAAAAGTCGTGAGGTAAGAGTTTGTAGTTTGTCTTGGGTGTTTAGTTGCTAGTTAAAGTCTTTGTGAAAAGACCAAGACTAGTTTAATTGGACATTTCCTTGCTTACTAAGTCCAAGTTGAGATTCTTTATTATGCCGTGCACGTTTTATGCA
The DNA here is from genome assembly GCA_009363875.1 of Mikania micrantha. Classification (NCBI taxonomy): domain Eukaryota; kingdom Viridiplantae; phylum Streptophyta; class Magnoliopsida; order Asterales; family Asteraceae; genus Mikania; species Mikania micrantha. The sequence continues at coordinate 142,043 of SZYD01000709.1, read as the reverse complement.
TTGAGACTCTCGTTTCCGTGAGGTAGACGATCTTTAGGATATGTCATTGATGGTTTGGGTAACTTGTGAAAGTAACTCACTAAAATCTGTAATTTAGCAATTTGTAGACATTTTAGTTGATATCTTTGAGAAGGGTTGAAGATACTCTAGGTTGTTTATTAGTTAATAATCCAAGATCCTGGTTTCACAATGGTTCCATAATCAATCTAAAAAGCATTGAACATGTATAGAGTTAAACCCTAGGTAGTCACTTCATCATTTGTTACTTCTTGCTTCATTTCTGTTATTTAGTCTTAAACCGGTTTTTAAGTCATTCAATTATTTTAGTTAATTACTAAAACCCCCCTTTAAAACAATTCTTTTTAATTAAATAAATTTGTGTAAATAAGTCTTTGAGTCTAGTTAGCACTTTCTGTAGAAGTCTGTGGATACGATATCCGGACTTACTTTTCTTAACTAGTTTTGATAGGTTCACTTGCCTGTTAGTAGTTTAGGTTAGAGTGTCTAGATTATTACTTAGTGCTTAGGTTAGTTGTGAATTTTGTTACTTTTAATTAAACTACTTTGCACACATCATTAGGTCTGTGAATACATTTGAGCAATGAAGAGACATGCCGTTGAACCTTAGTTTGTAGTTAATAAAGAAAGTCATCCATATTATAGTCGTTCGATCAATCCACTTTTCAACCTTAAAAACTTTTTTATGGTGTCTAACATTAAAATTTATACATTATTGTAAAGGTCAATGGGTGCTGCTTATGAACATAATTTTGTCTAAATTGCTATCCATAATTATATTGCGAAGCAATATATAATGTCTATTGCATGGAACAATGATAGACTAATTAGAATTGGCAATGAGATGTGCATTACTTATGTTGATTGTTACACTTGTATCTTGAAATTTTATGTAAATGTCAGTTTTAGCGTTGAAGTCGTACAACCTGTTAGTAACTTAAATCAGATTCCTATTTCTTTGAGCTTGTAATTCTACCTACAAAACCAAAATTCCAATTAGATTCAGGCTAGCACATATGAAGAAGATGGTCGAAAGTGTAAACTTCTCGAGCAAGTTATTTTATACACGTGTTACATGAGAGAATGAATGAAATTGAACTTTCTTGTGAACAAATTGAATGTCAATCTTGATATGTTTAGTGTTTTGGTGTTGATTTGGATTGTCAGGCACAAATAGCACTTACATTATACAAAAATGATGGTTGAGTAACCAAAATGTTAAGGAGATAACTCAGTGAATAAAAATCCTTCATAGTAAATTCTATAGAGAGACGAGCCAAAAGACGCTGCTTAAGAGTTGTTGATGATGTTATGAGAATTATATCATCCACATATAAGAGTAGATAAGTCGTGCCTAACACAAATAAGGAGTGGTATGAGGAGTTATAATGAAATTCCAATGTAGAGACATAGTCTGTTGAAATGTTGGTACGTACCATGTTCTCGAGTGTCAAACTACAAGAAACTTTTTATGGTGACCGATGATTTAGGTAGGAAGAATCTCCAAAACCCAAGGATTGGGGCTTCTACTGTTTTTGAGAAATAACCGTGGAGAAAGGCATTCTTTATGTCAAGGTGATTGATTTCTTACCTGTGTAAAAGGTAATACTTTAGAACAATACAACTTATGGATGATATGAGTATGATAATGAATGTTTTTGCACAATCCACTTCAACATGTTGAGAGGTGCCATCACACACTAAACATACTTTATAACACTCAAGTGAACCATCCGATATAGTTTTTATCATTAAAAATCCACATACATCAAATAATGTTTATGCTAGAACGATGAGTGAGATTTTGTGGTAGAACGTTGAGCACAAAGTTGCCATTTTGAGGGCATGGTGCCAACATGTTAGAGGAAGGGAAGCATGTGAGATTTTTGGCTAGTTCTGGTTCGGCTTTTGGCCGGGTCAAAGTAGAACTGGTTCCAATTAAATTTCCTTAAGAAACCAAAACCACCTATACCAACTGGTATGGGTGGGACCGGTTCTAGTTGCAGAACCGGTTTTGTTGCCCATCTTCTGTCATTTGAGTACTTAGCATGAGCACATAGTTGTATGCATAAGATGAGTGATGTTGATTATCATTTATAAAATTCTATAAATTATTGCTATTAAAATTTTATTCTTTATAAAGCACAAAGAAGATAAGAAATCCACATGTGTACATTAGTTAATGTTAACTAATTGTCGTATATTCTGAAATAGCCATACTTAAAGATTAAAAGCATATATTAACGATAATTGTTGAACTTATGATATGTTATTATATTTTTTTTTTCAAATTAAAGTTCTTTAAAATATTTATTTATCGTGCTCAAAATTGTAAACTCTATCTCAAGGCTATTAACGTTTATATTAACATATATAATTATCTTTTATGCAAAGAAACAATAGAATACAAAGTATCAATAACAAGTATATTACTACATAAAAAATGTTAGCAAACCCTCTTACATAAAAAATACCATTCATAATTTTCAAAAAACTTTTCATCAATATGTGTTTGTGACGAGCTAGTTAGTAGTTACACTAAAACAGTAAAACCTCATTGAGTTATCTTTTAATTGCCAATAAATACGTACCATTATATGAAAATGTAACTATACTTATTATTTATCTACCAATATGTTTCTATATACAATCAATTAAGCACACTAATGTAACTTTCGTCAAACATTAATTATAATTTATAAATAATGAATAATAATTTAATTTATATTGTCATAAGTTTCATAATAGCGTAAACAAATAATACCCTTGGATGCACATTTTTACAATAGTATTATTATGAATCTTTGATATAGACATTACACTAATTAATAAAGAAACTTATTCATAATCAATTGTCAATTGACCAAGTGAGAAATGTTGAAGTTTATTTATTAATATACCATTGTAACTATTTGATAAATTATATATTATTATGACACCGTTAATTTAACCAACTTTTAGGAAGATCTTGACCCTTGAAAGTCTCTAACTTTCAATCTTAACCATCCAAAGTCCCTAAAAGCTTCTAGAAGCAGCGATTTACGACGGTTTTACACTCTCTTTCCTCTTATGTTGCTATTACTGGTAGTTTTTAAATATGACCGATTTTGTAGCTACCACTAACCCCCATTATTGGAACGGTTTCTGGTAGTTCTAGCACTAATATTCGGTTCCCTTTTCCATGGCTCCTCGTCTTTTTTACTGAACATAACTCCCCACTAACACTTTCTCCCATTGTTTTTGGGAGGTTTCTGACAATTCCACTCCCTCTCTCTTTCTTTGTCTATGACAGTTGTGACATCCAGTACCTGATCGTCCGGCAAGTCCGTACGGTATGTGTACTTTCACTATTTACTGTGTGTAAATACGATGCATGAACAGTGTTTGTGATAACAGAACTCAGATAACAAGCAACAGTTGTACGTATTTAAGTGAAAACTTTAATACCGTAAGTACAACAACTCACGAAAAACAATAGTTGTATGTATTTAGATGAAAACCTAAGTACAATTAATACAACGAATCAAGAGAAACAACAGTGTACAAGCCAACGACAAGAACATATCGGTTGCGATCTGATATCCATAAATGACAGGAATCAGATGGCCGATAAATCATTATGAAAACAATGTGAAAACAGGAAGTATAGTTGAGTCCGTCAGTGAGTAAACACGATTCAGAACCTAAATGCAGTGTTATTTCAGAATAACGAACTGACAGTGTGTTTGTGTGGGTGACGATTCACACAAACATATCTGTGAGTTTAAAGTTCTGAAATGATGACTGAAAAGTAGAAAACAAAAGTCAGAAAGCAAAACCATCGTCGTGTTCGATCGGGTGACGATTCGAACGAATACGCGTGAAGGTGACGCGATCTGACGAAACGTTTAAAATAAACGAATTAGATGAAATAATTTAAGAGAAACAAATTTAGAGGATTTACTAGGAATAACCACCTTTAAAAAATCCTTTTTATTTTTAAAGCGTTAAATACGCATAACGTTCCGGAAACGCGACGAAAACGCGAACCGAGCAAACGAAACGAACCCAAACTCACTCGGAGTATAAATACCCTAAATGAGTTCAACCTACTCATTTCTTCCACCCCCTTTCTCTCTCTACATTCAAATTTCCGGAACTTTCTCTCTCTAGAAAGTTTGATCTTGAAACACCCATAACTTGTTCATTTCTTGATAAAATCGAGTGGTTCTTGAGCCAAAACGAAGCTACAATCATCTACTATCTGAAAGTACAACCGATCTAGAGAGAAATCCATCAAAATTTGTGGTATGAAGCTGCAAATAGTTCGAAAATTAGGGTTTTTCAACCCTTTTTGTGCAAACCAAACCTTAACCGGTTGACCACCCCCAAACTTTAACCCCCTGACCACGAGAATCGGCCTTATCATGCACCACCTTTGAAACCACCAGTGAGACTTGAAATGGGGACGATTCTGGGCACAGCCCTGCTGCGGCTGAAGTAGACCCACGGCTGGCCGAAGGGCCTAAGGCTGAATGGCCTCATTCTCTCGGTTGCCCCTCCTTCGCCCACCTCCATTCTCTCGGCCAACCACCTTCCATTCGGCTGACTCACTCGACCACTCATTCGATCAGACCCATTCGCCTATCATGAACCTACATTCGGCCGAAGCTAGGGCAGCTTCATTCGGTCATTCGGCCAGTGATGATTCGGCCAAGACCACATCTTCATTCGAACCACACCCCATTCGGCCCATTGATTCGGCTAAGCCATGAATGGACCATACACCCTACGGCCTGCATCAGTTTCGGTTAGCCCAAGATCATCATCATTCGGCCCACATGGCAAGAAATGTATACAAAAGCATTTCACTAATAACCTATATGTGAAATCTTGCATGGGAATTTGATTATAATCAACTAATAATACAAAGGTGATGGGTGTTTGTGTGACGACTAGTACCGAACCGTCCGGCAAGTCCGTACGGTGTGTGTACTTTCACCGATTACTGTGTGTAAATACAGTACATAAACAGTCGTATGATAACAGAAATCAGAAAACAAACCACCGTTGTATGTGTTTAAGTGAAAACTTAAATATAGTAAATACAACAACTCAAGAGAAACATCAGTATTTAAACGGATAACTATAACAAATCGGTTGCGATCTGATATCCATAGATGACAGGAATCAGATGACCGACAATCCAATACGAAAATCAAGTGATAACAGGATGTTCAGTTGAGTCCGACAGTGAGGAAAACACAATTCAAATCAGATTTTGCAGTGTCGTTTCAGAATAATAAACTGACAGCGTGTTTGCGTGGGTGACGATTCACACAAACATATCTGTGAGTTTAACGTTCTGAACGATAACTGATAATTAGAAAACCAAATCAGAAAGTGAAACATACGATCGTGTTCGTACAGTTAGCGCTCTGTACGAAGACGCGCGTAAGTGACGCGATCTGACGAAACGAAAACGAAACGTGACACGAACGATTTTAATTTAATAAAATAATATATTTAACATTTTACAATTTTGAAACTCATCAAATTAATTAAAATAACATTTTATTTAATTATTATTAATTACGCGTAATTTTCCGGTTACGCGACGAAACCGCGAACCGAACAACCGAAACGAACCCGAACACCTGTGGGGTATTTAAAAACCTAAATTGATGCCATTTGTTCATTTATCACATTTTCCTTCTCTCTCTAGCTCACTTTTCCGGCCACCAACCTTCATCACCAAGTTCAAGCTTCAAATCACCATAACTTGATCAATTCTCAACGAAAATGGGTGTTCTTGGTGTCCACGCGTAGCTCCCATCAAGCTCTACCAGAAAGTACAGTGGATCTGAAGCTTTGGCCACTTAAAATTGAGGTATGATGCAATAAAGAACACGAAAAAGAGGGTTTCTTGTGCCTTGTTCGACCCTCACACCCACCACCGGTTTAAAACCCATATACACACACACTTTGCATGTATGGGAGCTGAACTTCGCACCACAGAACCATGGAAACAACATAACAGAAAGATCAAGTTGATGGTGAAGACGAGCACACATGGGTTCGTGAGATGCATACAGTAGACGAACCCTACTCCTTGCCGGCGAACCATGTGTAGCAGCCATCACCCGAACCCCCTGCGCCTTGGCCGGACTCTTTCTGATGGCCGAACCCACCACCACCCCCGAACCCTACTACAACCTTGCGAGCCCAGAAACGAACCAGTTAACCTCTCGCGAACCCTCCTGTCCACATCCATTGACCGAACCCTCCACGAGTCCTGCAATCCGGCGAACCCCGTGACTGCTCACGAACCCTTGATCACGAACCTTCGTCTGTGAAGCAGGAGTGTCACGAACCCTAGAGCCATGAAGCCATCGTGTGCTGAACCTCTATGCCACCACCGAACCCAACCACCTCTAACCACAGGAGGTTCGCTGCCTTGAGATGTTCGAACCACGTTCATGCGGTTGTTCAAGTTGAGCACCATAGAAACCCTCGGCCAATACACCTGTAATCCTAACAGATCACTTCGGCCCATCCCATTTACTTGGCCCAACTGATCTGATTCAGGCCCAACATCACAATTCATTTTGGCCCACACACAAAACCAACCAGCCCAACACATGATCTGGCCCAACAAGGTGTATTAGGCCCATGATAATTCCTTCCCTCGGCCCAAAGTCCTAAATTCGGCCCACAACACTATCAAGGCCCATGCGACCTTAGTTTGGACCAACACGTATAACACTTGGCCCACGAATGCTAATTCGACCCACATAGAATTATTCGGCCCGACTTGATAACTCGACCTAAAACAAAATAATAAATCTACTTGTAAATTATTATTTCGAGGTATGATGTACCTTAGATTGCATCTTAATATGAATGTGATCAAATATTAACGGTTTTAACAAGTGATTTCAAGGTGTTCATGATAAATGGGGAAATGATAATACCAAGCTAGGTTACAAGATACTAAGAGTTATCAATCTATAATTTAAAAATCTAAGTCTTAATACTTAGAATCTCATTTCATTATGGCATTAAATTATGAGATATCAAAACACATAACAATTATACAGGGCCGAATAATGACCAAGATTGAGGGGTGTTAGCCAACTTTAGGGCTAACACCAACACACACACGCGCGAGCAATTACACTTAACACTTATAACTCAAATGAAATGTGAAATCAATACAGGATCGTGAAACCAACAACAAGAACAACAAAGAGCGCGTGCTTTCTTTCTTTTAAGCTAAGTCAACCCTACAACAACAAGGTGAGTTCATATGCCCCTTTTCTTAATCTGTACTGATTTCAAAGCTCGGGGCTGAGAAACATGCTTAACTTTTATTTATTTAAAAGTTTCTAATAACATGTTGCTTATTTCATGATTTAGATAATAATTGTTTACCTTTATTATCATTATCATTACATGCTTGCTTGTTTGACGTTAACATACCTGAAATAACTAGGATGCTACATGCTAACCTAGAATTATGACACAGTAACACATAAGATGATGTGAGTTGTTAAGAACATATCTTACAACTGCGCATAGTTCTTACACGATAGAACAACGGGAAAGTCATGGGATAACAAGCCAATAACAACTACTAATGACAAGAATGATCATCATGATAATGTAATTTCATAATAACAGGATCATTCACAGATCACTAACATCGGGTATAAGACATGTTCTTATGACACTTTGTTAAGATCACTAGAACACGCAAACTGGGGATAACAGTTGAAACATTCACTTGTGATATCGAGGAGGATATTACAGGCACACGCTTTTGGGATGGCATGTCACACACATACCATCATTACTTACTAAGACTCAATTTATAGCACACTCCCTAACCGTCAGAGTGTGTCGGTTACACAATGGTAGATCAGTTGGATAAATCACTAAAACTAATAACCGGGGTTTGGGGAAATCAAATGAAATCACACCATGCACGAGAGGTGCTATCAATCATATAGATAACACTCATAAAAGCTAGGAAACATGTTCATTCCAATAGATATCGTGGGAGGATATCTTATACACCGGGCTGATCAGAAATGACAGCTACTGAGACTATTATGTCTCTACCTAGGAATCATGAGTTGGACACTTTACATGCCGGGCTGAATGGGGGAAAACAGCTACAGGAACTATTATGTTCCTATCTAGATATCGAGTATGATATCTTACACACCGGACTGGTTAGTACTGACAGTTACAGAAACTATTAAGTTTCGCTCTAGATATCGAGTATGATATCTTACATGCCGGGCTAATCCGTAAGGAATAGCTAACAGAGACTTTTATGTTTCTTTATTCAATTGCTGGGTATTCTACACGCCGGACTAATCAGTAATGATTGGTTACAGAAACTATTAAGTTTCGCTCTAGATGTCGAGTATGATATCTTACATGCCGGGCTAATCCGTAAGGAATAGCTAACAGAAACGATCTCGTTTCTTATTTGTTCATTGGGTTATATTACATGCCGGGCTAATCCGTAAGGATCAGCTAACAGAGATTATGCCTCTTTATTCAATTATGGGTTTATTTTACATACCGTCTAATTCGTAAGGATTAGTTAACAGAGATGATTTCATCTCTTACTTTGTTCACTGAGTTATTTTACATGTTGGCTATTCTGTAAGAAATGGTCAACAGAGACGATTACGTCTCTTTTATTTTTACTTAGTGGATAAACATACCGGGAAAAATCATGGGTGAAAGGAAATGGGTATCCATCGTTGTATTACAGGTAGAGTTGAGTGCAGTTAAGCATGTGGTGGGGTGGCGTCTGGGCTTGACCCTTTCGTATGCCCCTATATATAAGCATGCTTGACGGGACGAGACATTATCTGTACATCCAACCATGGATAGGACATTGAGTGAAACATGGGAGTTAATCATCAATCCAATTTGTGTGATACATTATGAACATGACTGACATAAATTCAATGGTTTTCAAATACTAAACTTATGAACTCACCAACCTAGTGTTGACTTGTTTAAATGCATGTTTTCTCAGGTGACGGACAGGTCTAGATAACAATCATCAGGGATTAAGCTAGAGGACTCTTAAAAGACCTAGCTTACTTTTGGATGCATACATTTTGATGACATTGTGAATCTATTTTGCATATCTTGTACAGTTACAAGATAGAAACTACACGATTCTTTTGGAGTAGATTTACTTAGTTAAATTATGAACACGTACTGTGTAATTTAACTTTGTAATTCTATATTATATGTCATGATTAGCATTTCTCATTATACATCATGTGTCATGTAAACAATCTGATCATTTCGATTATCATTCAAGATATCGCGCCCCGGGAACCTTCCGCCCGACGGGAAAACCCGATCCGTTCCCGCCGGCCCGGGGTGTGACAGTTTGGGTTAATGAACCTAACAAAGCTTAAAACCCTAAATTTCTATAAAGGTGGTGACATAGTTCTTTGTAGCTATGTAACAAACCAATTCAAGTTTAACCAAGACAACATGTCAAACTTTAAACTATAGACCTAAGTTATATTTATTCTTGGGTTGGTTTACAAAGATCTCACTAAGTACTAAGCTTAACTTAAAAATAGTTAAGTGTTAGTATATTTTATAACAAACGAACCGAGGCCGAATGATGACCGAGACTTACGGGTGTTAGCCAATTTTAGGGCTAACACATACACACACACGAATCTTTACAACACATACTTACAAGTTACAAACAACGTGAAATCAATACAGGATCGTGAAAACAACAACAAAGTACAACAAAGAGCGCGTGCATTCTTGTTTAGGCTAAGTCAACTACAACAACTACAAGGTGAGTTCATACGCCCCTTTTCTAATCTTAACTGATTTTAAACTCTCGGGGCTGAGAAACATGCTAAATCTTTTATTTATTTAAAAGTTTTAGTTCAACATATTGCTTATACTTTGATTTAGATAATATTGCTTGACTTATTATCGCTTATCATTGTATGCATGCTTGTATGATCATAACATGACAGAGATAACTCAGATGAATATGATAATATAACTTCATGAATCATCAACACAATGGAATAATGTAGTTGTAAGATTTTATCTTATAACATTTATTTATTCTTACAAGAACAAACAACGAGATTATCACAGGTGAACATGATGACAACAACAATAACAAACAAGAATGATATGAAGATAACATATCTTCATAATATCATTCATCACCGGAGTTAGCTAAGTGTAATAGGACAAGCTCTTATAACACCCAGTTTACAACTCGGTGCAAATTACAAGATAACACGAAACATATATCATCCACCACCTAAGTCGACTAAGTGTGGTAAGATTAGCTCTTACAACACTGTAGTGACAACATGGTGACCATATGGAACAACAGGAATGATAATCATGATAATGTACTTTCATGATAACAACATCATTCATACAACAACTAACATTGTATAATAAGACAAGTTCTTAGTTAACTTCGTTGACAACAACAAGAACACAACATTGAGAACAAACAACATTGGTGAACACAATACAATTGATTACTATTGAACTGTCTGTATTATATCATTTCAATCATGTGCCATGTATTCAAGTTGATCATTGTAAGTCCCTTACACAAATCGCTGACCAGTTAGTTTGACGTGACTAAACCGACGATAGCATAGTGGTACCATAGGTTTGACAAACCTCCAGCTTGTAGGGCTGTTATGTTGATCGTATTGATTCATTGGCCGATAACGTATGACCGGTGACAGGGCGACGAACAGTCAAGGTCTGGAAAGCGACACATGGTGATATTAATCTGCAGTTATAATTGTAATTAATCCATTGATTACTGTTGACTAGTAGACTGAGGAATTGATTTTCTCTCAGTTCATATTACTAGTAATAGTTTCGATGAGGCCTCTGGGAATACACAGTGGTAGAGGTAAATCGGATGCATTGTAATCTGATTTCGTGAGGATTGCAATAGATTCCTTTTAGGCTCTATGCACTTCAAGTTGAGAACAAATATCAATTGGTTAACTAACACTCTTATATTTGAAAGTGATTAACAGTTAACCCCACAAGAAATAGAATAATAATAAGGATCAGATTAAATTAATCTAACTTCCTTAAAACACTGAGGGTTTACCAATACTTCGGTTTGATAACTAATCCCCTCGTACTATATTATTCTACATACAAAACAAAAGGGTGAATTTCAAACGGATTGAACATGTGGGATGAAAATGGGTATCTATAGTTGTATTGCAAGTGGTGTGGAGTTCTATTAATTATGTGGTGGGATGTTGGCTGGGGCTTGTTCCCCTACATATGTCCTATATATAAGCATAACTAATATGATGAGATACTACTTGTAAATATAACTATGGAGAGGCCATTGTATGAATGGGTGAATCAAACAACTTACAAGTATCATGTATGACATTGTGACTGTGAACAAATCAATGCTTTCAATTATCAAACTTATGAACTCACCAACCTAGTGTTGACTTTGTTTAAATGCATGTTTTCTCAGGTGACGAACATGTTTAGTCACCAATATTCAAGAACATAGCTAGTGGACTTTTAGAAGACCTAGCTACATTTTGTGACAAGCATACTTTTGAATGACAAAACAATGAATCATCTTTTGTAGATCTTGTACAGTTACAAGATAGAAACTCATTGATTCTTTTGAATAGATTTACTTGGTTAAATTATGAAGGAACAATGTAATTTAACTTTGTAATTCTATATTAGCATTTCTCATTTATATATCATGTGCTATGCAAACAATCTGATCATTTCGATTATCAAACGATATCGCGCCCCGAGAACCTTCCGCCCGACGGGAAAGTCGATCCAGCCCGCCGACTCGGGGTGCGAAAACAGTTAACAACGGTTACCACATAATCAGCAAGATTACCATCAGTTTTCACTATGGGTTTGTTTTGCGTTATGTCTTCCCGAGTAACCACCCTTGAGGTATTGTAGCAAATCATCACCATTGTGTATTCGATCACATTTGCGGATCTTAAAAATCAAACGTCTTCCCCTCAAGGTATGCAATCCATATTCAAATCTCCATCATCAACACCCTTTAATTTTTTTTATTAACCAATCATCACCATTTTGTTTGTGTTGCATATAAGTTTTTGCCTCAATTGATTTTTGTGTTTTATGGAAGGATTTGATCATCAAGATCGCTCGACATTTTTGCATCTTCATCATTCATCCTTTTGCAGTCAGTGGTGCGATTCCTGATTTTCAGTTTTAACTATGAAAAAGCCCACCCCCTACGCCTAATGTGGTGTGGATCGTGATTGAAGCCAGTGGGGGCGTTGCGCCACCAAATAGAAAACAAGAAAACATTGAACTTCTCAATTCTTTCTTCATACTCAACTAGCTCAATGAATAATAATCAGTCCATAACTTCATTGAAATCTAATTTGAAAATATTAACTTCATAAGGTTTTTGAACTAATTTTGATCTCTACTATAAATGCACCACCCTGATTTTGATAATTTAGTATCCAATTTATGGGTTTTGGCCGTTTTGCTTTATTTAGGTTCCCAAATAGAAGACGGAAAGTATTGAGAGCTTCTTGTATAGTTAATAAAGGTATCATTGTGTCTATATCTATACTATCTTGAATTTTCTATTGTGGATCAATTTGAGAGACTGTGATGCTTTTGATTTTGGCTATGGTGTGCAAATTCATTTTTCCAGCTGATATTGAAAAAGGAGCCAATGGTACTAATGAAGAACTCATAAAATCTATAGTATTTAATAATTATGCCATATGTTTTCGTATAATATACACCTTATTGTTTTGACTATTATTCTTCTAATTTTATTAATTCATCTGCATTGCTATTTTAATTTAGCGGGATGACCTTATGTGATTCCTACGATATGACAGTTGAAGTATTTGAGCTCTTCACTCATGAATTGCCAAGAGTATCCATACGGTGGAGTATTTCAATCTAATGTTTGTATATTACAAATAATTATACCCGAAATTTATTTCCATGCTCTAATTAGTATACACTTTTACAAAATATAAAGTTAGAAGAGTATGAGGAGATTGCAAAGAAAGATGATAAATCAAAAAAGGTAATTTGGATAAAATTATTCTGTATAACAAAAATATCAGACTACCTAAAGTAAGTGTTACGCTTTATAAACTTTTGAGTTTATATTTATCATTTTTTTTTGGTAATGTGACTACGATATTATATAAACTTTCAAACATTTTTTAGTTTATATTTATCAATTTTTACATGTGATTTAGCATAGTGATTTTATTATGACATTAACATACCTGGCCATCGGACGGGTATGCGTCTAGTTAGTTTAATAGTTAAGTTTTGATAATTATCAATAAGCTCTTATTTATAAGTAGATGCCCTACCTTATTATGATAATTAAGAAACTGATCAAATCTTAAAAGAACCAAATCTTTTTACTTTGTTGAATTTGAAGTTAATCAAACGTGACCTCTATTATATTCTTAGACTAGTGAGTTAATTAGACATGTTTGTTTATGTGATGGTGTTTTGTTTGTTACTACTTTGCATCATATTCTGCACTATTTATTCTTGTCTGAAGTTCAATATATCGATCCCTACCATATATGTGATTCCATCACATGTGATATAATTCATCTTAGAGTCGTGTTGAACAGATTACGTGAATATTGTAAAATAAGATTGCAGATCATAATTGACTTTACATATTATATATTATATTTACTTCACTCGCTAAAAAAGATACGTCTCATTTGTGGTGCACACATATAATGTATATATGTGTTGGCCCTCAAGAGACTAAAGTAAAATTGCACTAATTTTAAAGTTATTTTACTTGTTCTGTGAAAATAACGTTAAAAATGTTGGGATGATCAACTTCAAACGATAACTTTGAGCTGGGGACTCCTTCAGAGCAGCCTCTCTATCCCCAACTAAGATAGGGCTAAGGTTTGTGTCCATCATTCCCCCATGATCCTACTGAAAAGTGTGAATATACTGGGTAAGTTTGTTTGTTTGTTTGTTCACTAAAAAGATCTCTCTTTCAAAAAATTTCTTATTTTCAATTAGACTTGCCAATGAGATTTGCACTACTTGTAGTGATTGTTATGTTCATATCCTCAAAATTTATTTAAATTTCTTTTTACAATCACACACCAGTACATGTGTTGATGCTAGGCAACCCACAGTGATTATATACAATTGGAATATATCAATTTGTTACCTTCTCATTGATATATATTTATAATTACAATATTTACGGTTTACCACCTTAGTCTAGATATACTAGGCGCTGTCAGGTCGGTTGGTCGGTTGACTAAAGAGTTGCGAGTCTTCGGCAACTTGTTAAAGTTACAATGGGGGTGAAGTTACGGATACTTGTTACAGTTACACTGGGGGGTAGAGATTTATCCATGATTGATGAATAGAAAGGAAGGTAGAAAGAGCAAGACGGGATGCTGTGAAGATACGGTTGGTGTTTCTGGTGATAGCAAACTCGATTTGGTCCCTTGGTGTTTCGGGCGGTTCCGGGTTTTCAGAGAAATTGGAACCGGCAAAAACCGGTCAAAAACAGGAACCGGTTCTTGACTTTGTTGACCGGAATCGTTTGGAACCGGAACCAGTTCCGGTTCAAAAAAAAACCCGGTTTGGCCACCTCTAACCCTAAGTATAAGAGGCGCCGGGTTTTTTTTTTATAAGAATTGGTTTCGGATAAGAAAAGTTTCGGGTATTGGTCAATAAAATTAAAAACCTGGTTGAGATGTAACCGGTTTTAGTTAGGATTAGGATTTTGATGGTTTTTGGTCCTGTTTTGGCCGGTTCTGTCCAAATTTAGGCCGCGTAGCGTAGAGTTGGAACCGGTTCTGTTAATTCCTGTTCGGCTCCACTTTTTGTTTATGATTTATCTAAGAAATTGAAACCGCCTATAATCATTAGTTTAGGTAGGATTCATTCTGGTTCTAGTTCCAGGTAGAGCAGTCAGGGTTTGGATCCAGAACCATTTTTCTCACCCCTATCCATAAGTAGAAGTGCACAAACCATGGCTTTTTTAAAAGCTGGTTCAGGGTCCAAACTTGTTCCGATTTGTCAACAAAATAATAACCAGGACATGTTAGGTCAGGTTCTTGACCGGTTTTTATCTGTTTTTGGACTGTTCCGGTTGTGGCCGATTAACGGTGGAACCGGTTATGGTAATTACGGTTTTGATTTCTCTGATAAACCGAAACCACCTGTAACCGTCGATTCGGTTAGGACTGGTGTTGGTTCTCGAATCTGGTTTTGGTTTCGGTTTCAGTTCCGATTCCGGGTTTTTTGCCCACCTCTATCTACGACTATGAGATAAAACTAAATCCCAGAAAACACTCTTAATTATTGGGCCTAAAAATTGGGCTATATAACCTGACGCACTGTGATATACTCTGGGCACTATACAATTTGATATAAAATTAAAAGGTTGTCTCAAACATATTGACACTACGTATTTTATTAAATCATGCTTGAAATAGTAAAAAATTGAACCTATAGGAATTGGTTTAGGAATTGGTTGGGTTTGGGTTGAAACCGATTTGGTTGAAATATGTTACCAAATCCTATGCCTGGCAAGATGGGCGGGTTGGGTCTGGTTGGGTAATGGGTTAGAACGAGTTCGGGTCAGGATGGGTGCGGGTCAGAACGGGTTTTAAGTAAAATCATTTCGGGTTTAAATGGATTGTTCTTAAAAAACATCAATTTAATTTAACTTTAGATATGTTATAAGTAAACAAATAGTTCATTTGGATAATTTTTAGAGATTTTCTCATCAAATATGTTATTAATCATTTTTAAATGTTTGAATCCATTGCATTTACAAACTTTTTTTGGTTACCCGTCTTGACCCGCATTGTGTTCAAGTGCTACCCATCTCAACCCATCCAAAATTATGATGTTACTCATTTCAACCCATTACCCTACAATTGTTTACCCAAACCAACCTATTTTCTTTGACATGGGTAAAGATTGCCACCTCTACCAAAACCGGCTTGTTTGATTTTTTTTTACTAGTTTAAACAAAAAACTTAACTTTAAACACAAAACCTAAAAAACTTAATAAAAACTTTTATTATCTTGAAAAATAAAATTCAAATAAACAAATCGTAAATTCGTGATACAAATTAGAAAAACAAAAAAGAAAGTCGGAATTTTTTTCTTGGCATTTAATTTTCATCCGTCGAACCCTAGCTATTGATTAATGAATCATAATATGTGGCTTCTTCCTCCTCGGTTATTCTTTCCGACATATCCGCCTTGACCTCGTCTTTTAATACTTCCCTTTCGTGTTTCATTTCACCTTCAAGTGAGGATATATGTTGTATCATTTCCGCTGCATCCATGTGATCTTTCAAGCAAATCGACATCCAAGTGAGTCTTGTTCTTCGTAATGAAATAGTCGTTAGAACCGGTTCAAGCTGGTTCCGTTCACAATGGTCAAACCCCAAACTGGTTTAAAAACCGGCGGTTAGGTTCGGTTTGGAACTGGTTTCGGCCGAACCAGTTTTGGGACAGGGTTTGGGTCGTTTTGGAAACTGGTTTCTAAACCCAAACTGGTTTAGATATAACAAGTTTATTATAAATATAACAAGTTTAAAATCTAAAATACAATCATTCTATATACCAATTAATCAAAGTCAAATTCTTGAGTGTTGTCTTCAAATTTTGCTGTCAAACATGATTATTTTACTTGAATATTTGCCAATGTGTTAAAAAAACCGACCGAGTTGTTTTGGACTACCAAAATGCATAGAAAATTGAAAACATGGGTATTAATATTTATCATAATGGATTAATGAAATTCGCTAGTCTGCAACTCTTTGTAGCTTCTTGTTTCCAAGATGATTCTTCAAGCTTGTTGAACCATAAAAGCTAGCTAGGAAAAACAAAACATGCATATTATTATTAGAATCTAATACAAAATAAAACTTTTGGTATTTTTTAATCTTTTGGCCTTCCAAATTCAAAACTATGCCAACAACCTTTTAGTTTCGTATTATTTAACCAGTATGTAGTCTTTGGTATTCATGGACATTAAGGCGTGAAGTATATAACAGAAAAACGAACACGATTTTATCACCGGATAAATTGAAAGTCGTGGATCATACATTCAGATCAAATTATATGTGGTTCACCCAATGCTTGATCGGATAAAATTCAATTCGCAATTGAAGAACTAATATGAAATCGTAGAGTTTCTGAATGAACCAGAGAAATCATCGACCAATGATATTTCGAATATATGTTGGTTTTGGAAACTGCCTCTAGGTAGTTTTCAAGTTTTATTCTTCCCAAATTTGCCACTAAAATTATAAAACGAATTTTATGTCAAAATCGCAAAATCAAACAGCTCGACCCCAGCCAGGGGCTCTTCCCCTTGGACCCCGCTATTCGGGGGCGCTGCCCCCGAACCCCTGCCAAGGGGGCATTGACTCCTTGGAACCCCCATTAAATCATAAAACTTTAAACAAGCATGCACTCCACACCCAACTTGTTTAATGAACTTCATGATTACATTGATCGACAAAATTAATGCAATTAAACTAAAATATATATCTAAGATAACGTGTGGCCACTATTTTAACCAAATGTAGATCAAAGTATTTTTCTAGTGGTGGTTTCCTTCTAGATTTGTGAAATAAAAGTGGTATGACTGATGTACAAGCTTTCTTTCGAGGACGTGCCAGCCTATCGACTTATGTCGTTCAAAAAGATTATAAACAAATCAAAGTAATTTGTTGTTTCTTGGTGAGTTCTAGCTAGTGGATGCAACATTCACTAGCCACTACATGATTATAAGAACCAAGCATTAATTCCTTAAGAAAGAAAGATCTTTACATGCTTAATTTCTAGAAGTGGAAAATGAGATATTTAGTGTGTATATGTTCTTCCTTAATTTTACCAATAGAATACACGTGTTGTTCATCCTAATCAAGCATCAGCTAGTTGTTTCAAAATTCCCACTTCCCTTTGCCACTTAACTTTCGGTTTGCTTTAGATATGTACGTACACACTCGAATCTAGATCAGCTAACAAATATTTATTCTACATTCTCCGTTTAATCACATCCTTGTAACATTTAATGCACCAATTACACGTGCAGCCTAATATATGAACAATATTCTAAGTATCAGACAAGGCATCTTTCATGAAAAAAGTCACACTTATTCCATATTATCTTATTACTTCAATCTACTACTCTAGACCCTTTATATATAGTCAAAACTGGCTCTTATTTCCTCAAAACAACACCTAATTAGTTGGTTCATTCTCATATATTTATATAACTAAACTAAGCTTAATCAGTGTTAAGTTAAACAAATGGCTTTGGTTACCAAGTTAGGTGCTGAAAAACCGGTGGTCATATTCAGCAAAAGCGGTTGCAGCATGTGCCATGCCATCAAGACTCTGATAAGCGGCTTTGGGGCGAATGCAACAGTGTACGAGATCGATGAACACCCAAAGGGGCAGCAAATGGAGAAAGAGCTGAAGGCGTTAGGCCTTAGGCCAAGTGTACCGGCTGTGTTCATAGGTAATGAGCTGGTTGGTGGCCCTAATGAGATTATGAGCCTGCAACTCAAAGGCATGCTTGTGGGGTTGCTGAAAAAGGCTAATGCCATATGGGTTTAAGAAGAATATACTGGAAAAAGAAACTTTAATTGTTAACCTTTTTTATGCAAGATAACTATTTTGGTCGTTGTGAAAATGAGCCTCTTGGAATATATAATATAATCAAAACCTTTACTATAGACTTGTTGTGGATGCATGTATTTTTTCCAACAACATGCAAATCTATCATACTCTTATTCTTACGTATAAATAGATAATTAACTAAACTATCCCTTGCATGTTAGATATTTTAGTGTAATTGGATTAATTTTATCGATCAATGTGAATCATGAAATTCATTAAACAAGTTGGGCGTGGGGTGCACGCTTATTTAAGTTTTATGATTCAACGGGGGTTTCAAGGGGGCAACACCCCCGGTTAGCGGGGTCCAAGGGGCGGCAGCCCCCGGCTGGGGTCGAGCTGAAAAATCAATAGAAAATTCGTTTTACAATTTTAGTGGCAAAATTATGAAGAATAAAAGTTGAAAATTGCCTGGAGGCAGTTTCCAAACTCCTGTATATCAAGAAATTGATCGATGAAAATTTACTCATTGGCTAATTCTTGAATTCACAAAATCTCATACTCGTTCTTGATTCGAATTGAATTTTATACGATCAAACATTTGAGTGAACCACAAATAGTTTGATCTGAAAGTGTGATCCACGACTTTCAATTCATCCGGTGATTATATCGTATTCGTGTTCTGGAAATTCTCTACATTGCATGTGTCGGGGTTTGAACCCATAACCTTCCAACCTTAGACATGTCTAAAGTTGGCTCATGCATGTAGTATATGAAAACAACTCTGCTATACAACACTGAATTAGGGCCTAAGCACCTTCCATTGTTGAGGATAGTAATAATATCCAACTAATTGCCTTTAATTAATAAGGTTTCTTTTTTCTCATGCATGCTTATTAAAGGTGAAGTAGAAATATTGCACCAACATGTCCAAAAACATTGAAAGAGAAAAATAGCAAATTGATGGAAACTAATCCAATTCTTAATTTATAGTTGTGTGCCTGTAACATTTATCTATGTTTATTAAAGAAGCACGTTTTGGGTTTTCTAGGAATCGGTTATTGGTAGAAACCGGGCTTTTTAGATTGTGCACAAAATGGTTTCAAATAAGGTGGAACCGGTTACAATTCTGGTCAGGTGGGTAAACTTAAAACCGTATTCATATGGAACTGGATATGGTTGGTGTCACACCCCGAGCCGGCGGGGTTGGATCGGAGTCCCCGTCGGACGGAAAGTTCCCGGGGCGCGATATCGCGGTTGATAATCAAGATGATCAGATTGTTTACATAGCATCAATGTTTAAGAATTACTAAAGCACAATTAAATGATAACTAGGATTACAAAGTTAAATTACATTATCAATGTTCTGCAATTTAACTAAGTAAACCTATCAAAAGAATAACATGTTTATATCTTGTATATGTACAAGATATCAAAAGTAATGTATATCATCAACAGAAGATGTGCTTCCCAAAAGTCTACTAGGTCCTCTATCTGGGCAGCCTAGTATGCAAATCCAAAAGCCTTAGTTTAAACCTGTTCATCACCTGAGAATGCATGTAAGAAAACAAAGTCAACCCAATGGTTGGTGAGTTCATAAAGTTTATAAGTTTAAAATAGTTTTAACAAACCTCCTTCGGTAAAACCTTAACCTCATTAACTCCACATGTAATATCCAAATCGGTATGCTTATATATAGGGCATACCCCTGGGTCGAGCCTACGACCCACCCAGACGCCATCCCACCACATACTAATTCGGATATGACACTGTTGTTAATAATAATTAAGCATTTTACCTACCAAATAACCCGTTCCTCATCAAAGCTTTTGTTGTCTGTTTCAAAGTTTACAAGTCTATAGTATTCACAAGTGTTAGTTTCACAGTATGTTTATCAAGCATCATAGTTTCACACGCACATAGTTTAGCTGTCCCTAATCTCATATATGAGTACAAGCTCTGCACTAGCAGTCGTTTAACAATTACGTAACTCACAGATTAGTTAAGCTTAGTCTAGCAATTACGTGTCTCCTATACAAGATACAAGCTCTGCACTAGCAGTCGTTTAGCAATTACGTATCTCATACATAGACACAAGCCATGCATACACAAGTAATCCAGCAATTACATATCTCATATAAGCAGACAAAAGCTCTGGACTACCAGTCGTTTAGCAATTACATGTCTCTTGTATAGATAATAGCTTAGCATCGTTATGTTTATGTTTAGCAATTACATACCTCATATAAGCAGACAAGAGCTCTGGACTACCAGTCGTTTAGCAATTACATGTCTCTTATATAGGTAATAGCTTAGCCTCGTTACGTTTATGTTTTACATGTATCTCAATCCATAGGTACAAGCTCTGCACTAGCAGTCGTTTAGCAATTACGTAGCCTATGATTAGATACATGTACAATGTTTCATGCGCAAGTAGTAGTTTCAAGCATATAGTTTCAAGTGTTCACACATTGTTTCATCATGAATCCCATAAGTTTGCATCAAGTCTCATGTTTAAAGTATAAAGTTTCACAAGTATAAGCATCAAGTCTCATAAGCATCCAACATATGGTTTCAAGCTGCATGTTTAATGTATAAGTTTCAAGTCTATTGCCTTTCAAAGTATACTAAGTTCCAAGCATAAGATTCAACATAAGTATCAAGTTTAAGTTTAAAGCATTAAACAACCTAGTTTAACATGCTTCTCAGTCCCGAAGTAAAACAAATAAGTTTGAAAAGGGACAAATGAACTCACCTTGTGTCCTTAGTGGTTGACTATGTGGGATAAGAATGCACGCTCTCTTTGTTTGCACCTGATATTATGTTCACGCTACTGTATTGATTTCATAGTATTTGTAGTTTATAAGTATAAGTTTGTAAGAATTGTTTGTGCGTGTAAGTGTTAGTGTTAGCCCTAGAATTGGCTAACACTCGAGAGTCTTGTTCGTCATCCGGCCCATAAATTTCAAGTTATCATCTTCATATGAGACTTTTAAACCCTTATGTAGTTTGCTTAAAAAAAAAAACTCGTCATCACATTATGATCAAACAAATGATATTCTATAATGTCACACCCCCAATTTTCAACTAACGGAATCATACCGTTTGGGACGTGACAAACCAGGATCTCAGATCATTAGACATAACGAAGACCTCTATATGATTTTCAAAACATACTTTGGTCTAAAATTGTAATATCAAAGTTCTACGTTGCGGAAGCGTTTTTAAAACATAAACAACCATAACAGTTGAAAACTGTAAATTACAAAACAAAGTTTCAAATGTTTAAATCCAAATGACAGAAATGTAAAACATGCATGCGACTCGATCTCCTAGTCCATGCCTGCTTTCTTGTGTACCTTAGCGTCCTGAGAAAACATGTAAATCAAGTCAACACAAAGGTTGGTGCATTACACAGGTTTAAGCATTCACAAATGTTTGAAACAACAATTTGAATATAAGTTTGCAGATAACATAATCACACATGCATAGTCATGATAGCTAGTCATTTATACTATTCACATAAGTGGTCGACACCGAAGCTGACTGTTGCATGCTAATACATGTTTTGCCTTGCCACTATTGTCTAGCACAAACAATAGTAATGTGAATTGGCTAGTCAAACACTTGCGTAGATCCCATCTACCAAGTGAGGTTTGTCAAACCTAATAGACCTATTTCCAACTACCACGCTTTGCACTACGGCAAACTAAACGGTTCGAAATGTAAGGACTTGTAATGCTATGTTTGCACTCAATGTAAACAGCTAACTCATGCAAGTGATATGTATCTAAAAGTGTTTGTTGCACATGTTTTCTCCCCCAAAACAGTTAAAATAAGAAAGGGGCCGTGTACGCACCTTTGATAGTGAGCAGAATGATCAAACACGTGAACTCGCGTATAAAGTCCTCTTACGAAGAACCTGTGTTTTAACAATAACTTAGTGTTATTCGAGATGTCGTTTTGTGCTTGAAATCACATACGTGTCAACACACGTATGTTAGAGTGTTAAGAATATGCATACGTATGTACGCGTGCCTTTAAAATCGTTTAAATAAAACCATATATGATTTTATTTAACTAAACGTAATTATACGCGATTTCGTTTTCGATCTAAAATGTGACTTTTATTATTCTAATATGTTCGGAATGAAATTCTGGTTCCAACGAAATTTGAACGGATCGAATCGGAGTTAGAATGAATAAGATACGATTAAAATACTAAAATTGGTTCTTAAATCAAAAATCAGCAGGAGCAAGGGTCAAACCCTTGACCTCCTGGACCATACTCACACACCCCACCACTGATCTGCTTCAATTTTTGTTAATAGACTTCATTCGAAATGGTTTCAACCTATAACAGCCGGGTTCCCCCTTTGTTCATCAAACCGAACCAAATCTTGGTTCCAATTGATCCATAAATTGAACTCAATCAACTCCCTAACCATAGGGTTTCTATTTCTGAGATCCAACCGACCCTAAGAATGGCTTTAATTCGAAAATAACTTAATATAACTCGTTTAATTGATTGTGTAAACGTTTGAACTTGAGTTCGCCCATTCCCCATTCAAATTGCTTAAATTCTCGAATGTTAATCAAGAAATCTATAGGGCTTTCATTAATCTAGGTTTTCCGAAACATTCTGTATAACTTAATTTAATTATATAGCTCGTTCAAATAGGAAATCCCAATTCGTTTTCAACTCCAAACCCTAGAACTTGAAATCCTAGAAATCGTTTTTGTTTCATAAAATCAACATGGGTTTATCCTTCATCGGTGCCTTCTGAAACTAAATGTAAGGTTTAATTTGATTTTTAACTTCGTTTACACTAAAACCCCCAAATCGGTTTTGTCCAAGAACCCTAGTAATCGTGATCATAGAATTCGTGATATGGTTATGAAATTGACAAAGGTTTTTCCATTAACAGAGAATTCCGAACCTGTCTGTAATGTTTAATTAGATTAACAAATTCATTTGATCCAAAACCCCCAAACGCGATTATAAAATAAACCCTAGAACTCGAACTTGATAAATTCGTTATTATATGATGAAATTGTGATAGGTATTTCCTTTAAAATGATTTTCTGAAACTGCCTATGAGTTTCAATTTGACTATCGATTTCATTTTCCTAAAAACCCCCAAATCGTTAATATGAAGAACCCTAGAAATCAAAACTCCTACGATTCGATGTTAAAACCCAAAATTCACATGTGTTTATCCTTAATCGGCTCTTTTAGATGGTGTAGGATTGAAAACTTACTGGATTGATTGTCGAATTGATGAAAATCGACTATTATGTTGTGTTTCGGCTACCCCCGAATCAAATCCTTCTGTATACGGCTTCTTGGATCAAATCTTCGAATGATTTTGCCTCTAAAGGTGCCGACTGATGCTCTGGGATACTCAATTTGTGATGTTGAAGTCGAATTATGAGAGTTCTAATGCCATAAACGACGGTTTCGACTTTTGCACTACTAATCAAGTTTAATTCGAGATTTAACGGTTACAATAATTGATAATAACGTTTAATCATCATCATTGCATGCTGATTGAATGATTAATTCAGTTAATTGCAACGGTTTAAGATGAATTTCGAATTTCCCTTAGCTTATGAACGAATTTTGACTAATTAAAGTCAAAATTACTTATTTTCCCCAATTACAAGTTAAATCTTTGTAATTAAAGGATTTCTAAGCTTGTTTTGATCACTTTTAAACCTTCAATTATGATTTCGTATCGTTTCGCGACATTTTCCGTT
This sequence comes from Mikania micrantha, assembly GCA_009363875.1. Classification (NCBI taxonomy): domain Eukaryota; kingdom Viridiplantae; phylum Streptophyta; class Magnoliopsida; order Asterales; family Asteraceae; genus Mikania; species Mikania micrantha. The sequence continues at coordinate 117,581 of SZYD01000709.1, read as the reverse complement.
AATTTTTGTTAACGGGGTTAACCCGAAAATATCGAATTGTCACATATAAATACCCTTATCCTTTATTGTTATCGTTTCCATTGTTTATTCAAACGTTTATCACTTATTCAAAGTCCATTGGGCCGGATAACCTATTGGACTAATTAATGTGAAATTGGGCCTAGCATTGGTGTGTGTGTGTGTGGGGGCCGGTTTTGTGCATTGGGCCGAGATAATCCAAATGGGCTGAAGGATTTATGTTGGGCCGGTTAAAGGAAAAATCATGGGCCGAAACTATGTGGCTTATGGTTTTCGATTGGGCCTTAATGTTCTTATTGACCATAACAAAGAAATGGGCCTAATATAGACTTTAGACCATTCAAGATGCATTTGGGCCAATTTCCTAGTCTATTGGGCCGAGATGTTGAACCAACACAACACCATGAGCTACCTATCCACTATAAACCGGGTACTAGGTTGGGCCTACTGTTGGGCCGAGCAGGTTTGGGCTCGGTTAATCCAATTGGCCGATGGATTAAGGGTTAAGTTGGTTTATCAAATGAACTGGGCCACATCGCAAGGATTGGGGCCATTGGTATGTTTGTTGGGCCTGTTATGTTGATGCTGGGCCCATCCAAAGCCGGCATTGTTTTTCAAAAATCAAACGAGGGACATGGTTCCAGCAAACCTTCTAACAAGGTTCGGCAAAAAGGTTGGTTGTCAACAAAGGTTCGTTTATTCCAAGGGTAGCCAAGGTTCGGCTTCTTGATGGCCCAAGGGTTCGGCACATGCTAAAGGTTCGGCTACGTTGTTCAAGAATGCATGGGTTCGCCAATGGGACTAGGGTTCGTGAGGAAAGCTTCGGCGTTCCAAAGGTTCGTCTCCTGGTGTGGGTTCGTGGCTACTGCATGGTTCGGCTATGGTGGCTGTGTTAACACGAAAGGGTTCGGCTGCTTCTAGCTGTAAGAAGGTTCGGCTGGAGAACTTGAAGCTGAAGGTTCGGCTGGAGAACTTGAAGCTGAAGGTTCGGCTGGTTACCCAGGGTTCGGCCAAGGTACCCATGAACCTGTAAGCGAGCATCATCATTCTTCAACCTCTAACTAGTGATTGATCCATCCTTAAGCTGTTGTTTCGTGTATACTAACCTTCGAGATGCTATAGGTTCGAGAGTTAATCTCTAATAACCGGATGAGTGTATGTGTGGTGAACAAAACTAGAAAACCCTATTTCTTACACACTTTGTAGCTTCATACCTCAGATTTCGCTGGTTAAACTCTCAGATTGGCTGTACTTTCACGTAGGGTATGTCGAGAGCTTCGCGTGGACGCAAGAATCACTCGATTTCGTTAAGAAACGAGTGAGATATGAGATTTCAAAGGTTGGAAATTGGTGGTGAAGATGAAAACCGGGATTTTTGATCTAGAGAGAAAAAGATGAGAGTAGAAATGAATTAAATGTGTTCATTTAGGATTTATATACCCCGGGTGGGTTTGGGTTCGTTTCGGTTGTTCGGTTCGTAGTTTCGTCGCGTATCCGGCACGTTACACGCGTTTTTCGTAAAATAAAATAAAAAGAGTTTATCGTAACGATGTGAATGTTATTTAATTCTAAAATTTATTTTAAATTTTGTTTATTAATTTATTTAATCGAATTATGACTTTTTACGCGTTTAGTTAAATTATTCGCGAGTTAATAAAGTAGTTTAGTTTATTTTTATTTATGATGAGTTTCAAAATTGTAAAATAGGAAATATTTTATTTCCTTAAATTTATGATCGATCGTATCGTTATTCGTTTTCGTTTCGTCAGATCGCGTTGCCATCGCGCGTATTTGTTCGAATCGTCATTCGAACGAACACGTCGATGGTTTGGCTTTCTGATTCTTGTTTTCTACTGTTAAGTTATTATTTCAGAATATTAAACTATCAGAATCATTCGTACAGATCGTCACCTATACGAATAACTCGTCGGTTTAGCATTCCGTAACAACAACTGTTATAATTTTGTTTTGTTTAACCTCACATACATTTACACCAAATAATGTCACATCAAGTATTTATGTTTCAACACTGTGTTGTCTGACATGTTTCTGACTGTTAAACCCTAAGGTTTCAGTCAGATTCAGACAATCGTATAATAGTTTCGTATCAAGTATAAAGCATCAATAGAATATACATAGTTTCACGTAATGTGTACCTGGGTTACTGTTCAAGTTTACTGTTGCGATCACTGTTCCGGCACGCGTCCGGCACTGATGTTACAGTTGGGTAGGAACTATTTTGGGTACAATACCCTTGTAGAATTGAATATTATTAATTGTTTTCTTTTTTTTAACTTAATATAATAAACATTTAAACAACATAAAATTTATTTTTTACTTATTTTAAGAGTTAACAAACAAAAGAAAATGGATTCACTAGAAAACATAATGGTACAAACCAATAACAATTTTAATTTTTATTCAATCAGCCGTCTTCATCGTTACCTCTTCATTTTTTGTTTATTATTTGCTGGAGCTATTTTTCATGTGAACAGATACATCATAATTGAGTTCTTCGTCATATTTACTAGAAAATAGTCCTTCAATAACATATTCATCATGTATTTGTGTTTATTACTCTCTGTCTTGGAGAATTGTTTGATCTTGTATACGATTCACCACATCCAAGTGGTCATTTAAGCATAATATACCTCCCAAGCTCATTGCTTAGATTTTACCCCTTTGTTGTTTAATTGTCTTAATTATCTTGTTTCTCATGATATTAAAAATTAACTGTCAAGTCCTTTGTTGAGCTACCATCACTTGAACTCGATGCCATTAACCTATGTATGTTAAGTTTGTGTTGGGCCAATATCTTATTAAATAAATATCATATATTGATTGAATATTATGTACGTGCAAAGCATGTTTTATTTCAATTGCAAAATTTTAGTTATCCTCGTACAAGCATAAATTATAATTTATTTCATCAATTGTAGTTTTAACCATCATAAGATTTAAAAGCAGGTTTAAAGCAACGACACAAGTATATGTAAATAGGTGTAAAATTATGCATATACATATCTAACAGTTTGTTCTTCTACCCATTTATAGCAGTTTGTTCTTTTATCATTTAATTAAAAAATAAAATTTAATAAAATCTAGACTTAATTAATCTAGATTTAATTAAAGAAAAAAAAAGAATGTAGAAGAAATTCACAAGATTTAATAAAGAAGATAGAAAAGTCAAATTACTCTTTTCTACTACTTTAATTAATCTAGGTCACATTGTATTTTCATAATATAAATTAAAAATTCAGATTTAATCTACCCTACATATTTTTTACTAATTCTTTTTTCAAGTGTTGTATTGAATGTAGTAGCTAAATCTCTAACTAAGAGTTATCAAAAAAATACATTAAATTTTTGAATCAAGAGACTCCAAAAGAGCAACAAAAAAAAAACTTAAACAAAAATGACATATTTTTAGAGCAAAAATACTTATAGATTTAGATTTACTTTGTAATTAACGGTTCCAATCTCTGGTAAAGGAAGATGATTTATATTTTATAAAATAATTTGAAGATAAGACCTTGATTTTTTAGTTAGCTAATTAAGATCCTTCAAAACCATTGGATCACACTTGAAAGAAACTACTTGCAAATGGCATCCATAGAATACAATTAAGTTCACAAAAAGCTCATGAATTTGTTCACGATTATTTGAAGAAGTTACAAGTAATTAAGATAGTGATGAAGAAGTATTGTATTCCATTAGATCGAGAATCTATGGGTAGATAGATGAACTTCATATGACATGGATTTATCCCCTTTATCTTTCTTGTCTAATGATAGAGGTTGGTTGAATGTATGGAAGAATAAAATCGTACGTTAGTGTGCTTAAAAATATATTATTCCATGATGCTATATATATATATATATATATATAGGGTGATGTTCAAATGAGAACCAATATAAGTTAAGAACTAAAAGAACCATTTCTAGCCACAAATTTGAAGGGTAAAAAAGTAACTTCCCATATTTTCAAGGAAAATTACTTTTATACCCTTCAAAACTTGTGGCTATAAATGTGGTTTTTTTAGTTCTTTCATATTTAATGGTTCTTAATAGAATAAGTCCCTATATATATATATATATATATATATATATATATATATATATATATATATATATATATATATGACCACATGGATACGTACAGCCCAAAAAGCCAAAAGCGAAATGTAGAGGGTCAACTGTGTAATCGGCCAAAGATGAAACTAAGGGGCACTTCTATCTCTATAGACTCAACTACTTGTACAATTTTTTTGAACTACTTGAAACGACGACACACATGCACAATTTATATAATTTAAATCGATGCATCACTATCAGTAGTCCTTGCTATAATATATTTTTTTACATAGGGAATTAAAAGAACTAAAACCAAATTAATGCCAATTAAGAAGAGTACATCATTTATTTAATCTATTAAATTAGAAGAATGGTCATACTTTTACCGGTTCTTTAAGTAGAAAAAATAAATATATATTGTTTTTTATTGTTTCGAAGCTAACGACTCTATAAGTCTATCTACAAACTTTTCAATATGAGTAAACTATGAAATTTTTTATTAGCTTCCTTTACTATCTAAACGTTTCCATCTTTTTTTTCCTACAAACTGTTGGTTTTCTTTTCATACTATACGAGTTTTTCTTATATATTTACCATGTTTTTAATTACAAAGTAGTAGTGACCTTGTTTTCTTGATCGGTTGAAACTGCCTAAACAAAAAAAAATGATAAGAATCACTTAAAGAAGGAGGTATGATGTTATTTCAATGCTCCACTTGGCTGCAACCAATTATCTGGTATGGGGTATCACATTTAAGTTGATTATGGACACATATGGCATATGGGAAGCTATCTAATAAGAGAAAGAAACTATGTCAATCCAAATAAATCTAAGCATGCTCTTGCTTTCTTGTTTCAATTCATACTCGAAGAAAATGGCGTTACAAATGGTATGTTTCAATGATGCAAAACAAGTACGGGATGGGCTAGTTAAAAAACAAGGCATCTCTTGCTTTCTTGTTTTAATTCATACCTGAAGAAATGGTGTTACAAATGGCATGTTACACTGATGCATAATAAGTAAGGGATCGAGAACCGCGTGAATCACTATACTACTTGATTCACATGGTTCTTGTCGATTGAGACAAGATGTTTTATATACACCTATTGCATTTGTAACTGGTCTAAAAAACATGCATCTGGGAGTGGGCCACATGAGAACGACTAGGCTACACACATTAAATAGGAAACTAAAAGAACTATGAATGAAGGAGGGTGAGTTAGTTGATGATTTTGCAACCAAACTAACCGGATTAACTTCAAAGGCGAGGAGTCTTAGATATGAGATTGAAAAAAAAAAAGAATTGGTTAGGATGTTGCTTGATGCAATGCCTAAGTTTTTTCTTTAAACCATGACAACAATAGAACAATGTTTTGAGTTGAATTTGATGCTTTTTGACGAAACCGCTAGAAGACTAAACCATACAAGAAACGTATAATAGGAACCAAAAAAGGAGAGCATACTCTAGGGGGTTGTTGCTGGCTAGCAAAAAGATGCACAATTAAGAAGATTGTGGCGATAGAAGTTCAAATCAGGATGACTTTGGACGTGATCAGATAAGATGTTGTGGGTCCACGGAGAGTCAGGGTGCAATGAATCTCTCTAGCATGATGGAAACCCTCTTTATATGCTACAAGTGTGATGCGTGAACTTTGATCATTACAACAATGAGTGTCCAAAATAGAAGAAACAAGAAGCGACCTTGATTGAAGAGGACCCAACAATAGTGCAGACGAGTGGTGTGAATAAAATGATTAGACGGGTGATTGTTAGGTTAATTCTTCATTTAGGCACGCTACTAGAAAACAAGGCATTTGACACATAATTTGCCTCCAAAATAAATAGTAGCAGATTCAGATACCGATTTCTCACCAAAATACAAATTAAGCGTATTTGTTATAATTATGGTAGCTAAGTGATTGAAAATTTAATTTAATATATTTTTGGTCGCAAATTGGTTGGAGAAAATCTAAACAATTATTTATAAAACATAATATGTTAAATTTGCAACCATATTAGACTATCCACAGCGGTCACCCCACTGAAAACCCTTCCCCACTGAAATTTCATGCCACGTCATCACCCCACTGAAAACCTTAATCACCCACAATGGTCACCCCACTGAAAACCCTTCCCCACTATTCCACGTCATCAACATTTTTTAAATTTAATTGATTTATTTAATTTTTTTTTTTGCAAACAAAAAATAATAAACTTAGAATTTATTCCACGTCATCAACATTTCTTAACTTTTTTGCGTTTTTGAGTGTCTTGTGTCTCCGGCACGACCTCGTTATCATGTTGACTCGGTGACACAAAATCAGATTCGAACCTAGGTTGAGAGAAGGGAGCAAAACCGGGTTGAAAGTTTGAAGGAGATTGGAAGTTTGGTGGATGTTGTTGAAAGTGTTGGATGTTTGGGTTTTGTTGTAGTTGAACCAATAAATTTCTAAGCGATTCGGGATCGTATGAGAACGAGTTGAATTCGGGATTGGGATTGTTAGGCCTTGGATTCATGTTTGTGATTTTTTTTTAAAAAATATAGAGAGAAAGATGAAAGATGAAGAGATTTGGGTGGTTTTTTGGGTAAAAAAGGTTGGGTATTTATTTAGTTTTAAAAATTTGTTTTTTTTTTTCCTTTTTCCCGTTGAATAACGGTCAAAAATACCGACCAATCACAAAGCTTCAAAACCAACGGGGAGCGGGAGCCGTTCTTGGCATTTTAGCGGGGGCCGCGGGCATAGGGGGCGGTGTTCCCGCTGGACACCGCGGCGGGGAAGGCCACCGCTGGCCCAACGGGATGCCCATTGTGGCGAGTCTTAAGGTCGCTAACGTAAATTTGAAAGGTTCAATTCTATTTAATTAGTTGCCAACGGAAATAGTGGTGGTAAAAAGTAAAATTCTAGGCGGCAATTTAAAATTATTTTCCCCCAAATTAATTGGTTTTAAGCTAAAAACAACATTGAGACTCTGTTGCCGCCAACTTGAATCTAGCGATTCGTCTCTCTACCCTGTGCGGCGACTTCACACCGATCGCCCAATCGCTTCGCTTGTTCACTCGACTTCGTCATTGGTAATCATCTTCACTTTTGGTATCATTAGTCTAATTTAGATAATTGCTTTTCATATTGTCCACCCTATGTATTGTTTTGGCTCAGAAGCAGGTATGTAGTAGGATTTGGTCGGAAAATTTTATATTAATAGAGTACGGCCCACTTGGTTTTTCTTCCAAACAAATTTATATAAAGGATCAGCCCCCTACCCAAAAAATTCAAGCTTCGTCCCTGGGTGGAAAAGTGGTGATACATGGCTTTGGTGCCAACATAATGGCATTTATATTTGGAATTGGTGGGAAGAAACATGGTTCAGGCCTCAAGAAACACACACTAGCACAAGGATTTTACTGCTTTTAACACTTGCTCACTTTCATTCATTTTTGCAAGAAACATATACAGGACACTATTGCAAAGGGAAAAACTACACATAAAACAACTGAGTCCTATATATGCCTTAATGCATACATTAGACAATTTAATTAATTAAAGTTGTTAATAGGTCAATTTGGGTCATGAAACATTTGATACTAAGTATGTTTTAATTAATTAAAGTTGTTATTAGATCAATTTGGGTCATGAAATATCTGATACTAAGTATGTTTGTTCGTGTGTATGTAATTGGCCATAGGGGCAAAATAGTCATAATTGTAATTTGTCGGTTATTTACTGTTTTGAAAGTTAAGAAATTGTCATAACAATTGTTCACAGGTAACCACCAAATCTTAGTGCTATAAGTCTATAACTATGTGTCAAGATTCTGTTTGAACATTCCATCTGGTTTGGGTGATAATCAAATGACACTTGTGTTTTACTCTTTGTTCTTGTTGTTGATCGATTCCTATGATTAGAATCAAACATATACACGGAAACAATAATAATAACAATATGGATCAAATGAAACATGTGAATCCGGTGAGCGTTGTGTAGATTCTTGACATGATTCCTGGTAACAAATCTGACCGAGTTCCCGTTAAAGTGTGTATGATGAGTATGGATTTAGGTGGAGAGGCTTAGAGAGGTACACGGATTCTATAGTAAGGAATTCGTGAGTTGTGATGGTAACGCTAGTCAAAATTAGAACTAAAATCTCCTTTATATAGATCTAAGTGAAAACCCTAATTAGTACAGTAAGTGTAATTACGTTAATTAAATAATTCTTTATCTTATATAATATTGAAGTAATTGATCAATTAAACAAATAATCATGAGTATCATATTATAAATATAATTTAATCTTACACTTGTGTTCTACATTCAATTGTTCAAGTGGTGTGATCATGAAAAACAGAGAGGATTCTGTTTTCCCTTGGCAACAACCTGCACACACATCCTTTTACTATTTATTTATTCTGCAGATTGGTTGGCTGTGGGTGAGACAAAATAAATGCTTCTATGTAAAAAAAAGTTTCAACGTTCAAATGTTATTATTTTGTAAGACAAGGTGTCATGATACAATTTTCTCCCTTAATTTTTTTTTTTTTTTTTGGTTGGAATTAGCTCTTTTCACTTGAAGATTTTAGTTCTCCCAATCCAGGATCAAGAACCAAGATCAGTAACTAAAATAGAATCCATGGTCTTCAGTCCAAGTGTTAATTTTGTTTATGGTTGTGACAACATGAACATAAAACAGTTAAAATAATCAGAAAAGAATTCATCTAGAAATAAATCCTGATGTATGGTTGGGATTATTTTTTCAATATAAATGAACAACATAAAGACACTATATATAATATGAATTCATACATTTGTTTTTATATAGCATATTATCAACAAAAAAGTATACTCAACTCCATCCCAAATGGCTTTTGGACAACATAGTATTCTCATTTCCTCTCAAAAATGTGAACTTACATATGGAAGTTAGTACATAAGTTTTCATTGGACTTAAAACACCATCAAAGAAGGCTGAAAACAGTACTTTTTATACTCAAAATGACTAGAATTCATCAAACTGCTATAAAAAAACTATGTTTGACTAAACCCATATAGCATTAGCCTTTAGGAGCAGCTGCACCAGTTGACCCTTAAGATGAAGACTCATTATTTCATTAGCACCACCAATCAGCTCCTCTCCTATGAACACAGCTGGCACACTTGGGTTGCACCCTAATCCTCTTAACTCCTTCTCTAGTTGCTTCTCATCTGGATGTTCATCTAACTCATAAACTGTAGGGTTTGCACCAAAGTTACTAATCAGTGTCTGAATGGTGTAGCACATGCAGCAAGAACTTTTGCTAAATATAACCACAGGCCTTTCACTCACCAATGATGTAACCAAAGCCATATCTGGATATTGTAGCAGTTAAGTGTTTTACAAAGCAATGTTCGATTGAGTCGAAGAGATAGTTTTTGTGATGTGGGGGGTTTTGTTGTGAGTATTTTTATTCTCTTATGATGTCTATATATAGTGAAAGGATTTGAAATTTGTTGGGCGGCGATACATGTTAGATGCTGGAAATGAGATCAGATTCTTTTCTTATGACATCTTTCTTATCTGTAGGTTGATATGCATGGCATGAAAGAATATTTGATCTGTTGTTACATCCTTGGCCTTGATAGTTATCTTCTTGATCTATGTGATATGCATGACTAAACGATGAGAACATCCGTACGAGTACTTGCATCGTTCACTTTATTTATTCCAGTTACAGATAAGACTTATTATCCATGTCAATAGTTTAGTGCATTCTTAATGTGTGCAAAATGTTATCTTACATCATTTGATTCATATTGAATATACTTGTTTCGGCAGCGAACATTTGGTGATTAAGTTTAATGTTTACAGTCTGCTCTAAACACAGAAGAAAATTATACCTATTTCACCAAATGATCATAGAATCTTTATCTTATATTTGTGAATTTGAAGTTATTGGCTACCTCTCACTTGTTCAAAGACTGTAGTGAAAGTTGATTTCTCTATTTCTCTCTCTGTGCCCATATCTTGATTGTCAATGCAGGTGACAAAGAAATAAGTTGTGTTGTACATTTGAGTACGAAGGAATCTTGGTATTAGATTCTGTGATCTTATTGCAGCCTTAAAAAAGGAAGCATAATGGTCTGCCAAGTGGTAGGAGGAAGATATGCATAATTGGCTCAAATCAAAGTGAAAGGTCACTTATGTTTTGTTGCTTGGCTACCAAGTGATTGTTGGAGACTCTCAGCTTATGCTGTTATGCCTATCAGAAGGCAATAACAAGATGCTAAATTTCGCTAAATTTCATTCATATCAAAGCTATTAGTAAGGCATTGAGAAGGTGAGATATAAACGAACATTACTTCTATTCCTGGGGAAATATACGTTGGATTAGCTAGATTCTAACGCGATTGTCTTGAATGCCAGAAATTGAGATGCATTTCATTGATAAACATCAAGGCTTAAATAACCAATTACAAAAAACACGTACATAACTAAAGTCTTACTAAAACTCTAGATAACGTCTACTTATTCTGAACCTAAAGAATTAGAAAACGTCTACTTATTGTCTTATTCTGAACCTAAAGAATTAAAAAACCCAAACAATTTAAAAGAAACTTACATAGTTACATCTGACTTCAAAAGTCATTTCTTTTCAATCTTCAATGTGCAACAACACTCGAATGGCTCCAACCTTTTAATTATACTCAACATCTCCTTTTAAACTTAAAGCCCTTGTATGCGGTGCGCTCATATAATGTATATATGTGTGTCGACCCTCGAGGGGCAAAAGTAAAATTGCACTAATTTTAACGTCATTTTACTTAATTTTTGTAAAATTAACGTTAAAAGTGTTGGGTTAGTTGGTTAATCGGGCATCATGAGCCGATGGTCTCATTGGAAGCAGCCTCTCTATTCCTACGGGGTAGAGGTAAGGCTGTCTACATCTTACCCTCCTCAGACCTTACTTAGCTTTGCTCGAGTACGATGATGATGATGATGATGATTTTCCTTTAAACTTAATTAAAGGCATGGTGACTCCTAACCTAGCTTGCAAATATGCAAACTCCTCCAATCTTAATGATTTAGTTAAAACATTGCTACAGATCAAACACTAGAACTCAGCCCAAAAGACTAATTTGATGGGTAAAGCTAATTTGGCCTATAAACCCCACATCAATTACCTATACAACCCATGTAGGACAAGTCCTATACCTATCAATGGTTTAGATCCATAAAAAACTTCAACTTGTTCTTGATTGTGACAATCTTTAATCTTTAATAATAAGTTTAGATTCCACCAGATTCCTTATGTGATGAAACATAATATCAATACGACAATACGCTTGGTTCATTTATGCAATTCTGCTTTATTGGTTAAAAATACTATAGACATATTATCACAATATATAGGAGTTGATATCTTTTATCATCATCGTCGTTGTACTCAGTTTATCCTACCATTATCAAAACTAAGGTATGATGATCTGAGGAGGTTAAGATGCAGACAACCTTACATAGTCTACCAAAAAGAAAGCGAGTTTATACATACACAAACTTAATTAGGGTGAAATATGATTCTTTAAATTATACTTATAAGTGAAGATTTGTTCTACCATAACAGATTTGCTTAAAAAGGTCTTGTTTACGATGCACACATATATTGTATATATATGTCGGTCCTCGAGGGATAAAAATATAATTGCACTAATTTTAACGTATTATACTTAATTTTGTGAAAATAACGTTATATGCATTGGGTGAGTCAGCAAATCAGGCATCAATATCCGAGGATCTCATTGGAAGCTGTTTCTCTATTCCTACGGAGTAGAGATAAGATTGTCTACATTTTACGTTTCTCAGACCCTACCTTAGCTTTGCTAATGGTGGGATATAGTGAGTAAGATGATGACACTATCGCTATAAAATTGATAGAAATAAATGAACAACAAAAAAGCCCCCTGGATCTGCAAGTACTTAAACATATATTATATTATTGACACACAAATATTACAAAACTCCTGTGTAAATGACATTAGTAACTCCAACAACATAGTATTCTCATTTCTTCAAAAACTAGTGAAACTACATTTGGAAGTTGGACATAATTTTAATGAACTTAAAACACCATCAAAGAAGGCTGAAAGCAGCACTTGTTATACTCTAATCAATAATGTTGCATCAAAATGCTATTCAAAGTTATGTAAGTCTATATTTCACTAAACCCATATAGCATTAGCCTTTAGTAGCAGCTGCACCAGTTGACCCTTAAGATGCAGGCTCATTATTTCATTAGCACCACCAATCAGGTCCTCTCCTATGAACACAGCTGGCACACTTGGCTTGCACCCTAGTCCTCTTAGTTCCTTCTCTAGTTGCTTCCCATCTGGATGTTCATCTAACTCATAAACTGTAGGATTTGCACCAAAATTACTAATCAGTGTCTTAATGGTGTGGCACATGCAGCAAGAGCTTTTGCTAAATATAACCACAGGCCTTTTGTTCACCAGTGATGTAACCAAAGCCATGTCTGGATATTGTAGCAGTTGTAGATTTAGTAGAAGAAATATGTGTATAGTTTGGTGTGATGTGAAAGATTTCGTTGTGAGTAAATTTATGATCTTGTGATGTGTATATATAGCGAAAAGGATTTGAAATTGTTGCGCGTCGATACCGACTAGATGCTGAAAAGAGATCAGATTCCTTTTCTATGAATGATTTACACTTATCTGAATGATTTATCAAACTCAGTAGATGATAAGGAATTATTAATATTTGGTGTAGTATAACATGTTGCTTATCTGTAGGCCAGTTGATATGCATGGCATGAAAATTCATTCGTGTAGGTTAAATACATCCTTGATCTTTAATAGTTTTCTTCTTGAAGTCATGCATGAAAAATATGAAATTCATGACAATTAATTTATCCCAATTAATGATAAAGACCATTGCCGAAGCATAATAGGGTCCGCCCCCTCTTTTTTTCGTCCGTAGCATTAAGTTTTCAATTAAAATGTTATTTTTTGTTTTAAGTATTGATTTCATCTACATCTGACAAAATGGACGGGTTGGGTAACGGATCAGAACTGGTGCAGGTTAGTATGGGTACCGGTTTTAAGAAAATCCATTTGGGTCTAAACGGGTTGTGTTAATAAAATAATCAATTTCGCTCAAGTTAAAAATGAGTTGTAACTAAACATGTAATTTATTTGAATAATTTTTAATGCCATTCTTACCTATTGAAATCTATTATCTTCACATGGTTTTTAAGTTACCCATCTTGACCCGCTTTGTGTTAAAGTGTTACATATCTCAACCTATATACTATGTCATAATGTTACCCATTTAAACCCAAAATGCAATAATTGTTTACCCAATTCTATCCATTTATCTTGCTATAGGTCAAAGATTTCCATGTATAGTTTCATCCCCTTGTTTCAAAAAATTAACATGCATTATGATTCTCGTTAATTTCCGCCCACTTTTAAAACAATTAAGCTCTGCCACTGAACAAGACTAATTATATTACATCATATGGTTGTTTGTTAATATCGTCCATGACATAAATTCTTGCAATCTTTATGTTATTGTTCTGTATTTGTGTCCACGTACGTACATCTTGTGTGTCTTTGGTGATAAAGAAAGAAGTTGTGTTGTACATTTGAGTACGATATATGGAATCAAGGTATTAGATTCTGTGATCTTATTACAGCCTTAAAAAGGGAAGAATATTTTGTGCCACGTGGCCAGAGGAATATGTATTTGCATAAGTGGCTCAAGTCAATGTGAAAGGTCATTTTTGTTTATGGCTTGGCTATCAAGTGACTATAAGAAGGCATGCAATATTTGGAAGCTATATATGCATGAGTGTTCATTTAATCCCAATTAACACCTTATTTAGAGCAACGGATTGAATCCCCAAACCAAGATTTTTTTGGAACAGGTTCCGGTTCCAAATCGATTCTGGTTCTAAACTGGTTCTAGTTCTGGTCAACAAAGGCAAGATATAGGTTCCGGTTAGGAGATCTATTCATGTTATGCAAGATAGTTAACATTGAATTGAATGCGGATTAACAATAGAAATGTCAAATTGCATGTTTTATTAATTCATAAACACAATCACACGTACATGATGTTTACATCCCTATTTGTAGTAGTGAAGGAGGCGTTTAGCTAGGGCGCTAATGCTACCCTTTAATAACTACCATTAACTAAGTATAACTACCATAATTAGGATATGATTTATAACACAAAATAACAGTAAAACTTGGGATAAAAACACCTATTTAATATTCCAACACCTTAAAGTGTTATTTTAGTAGAAACTGCATATACATTGTTCTTATCTTTTGAGACTTAAATTCAATGTTTTCAGAACCGGACCGGACGTTGAACCGGACGTCAGGTTACTGGTCGGATCGGTCGGACCGGATTCACGAACCGGCGACATAATAAATATATAAAAAAGTTTCAAAAAATTATATAATTATAATCACATTTAAACAAACATAATTACTATTCACACAAACATAATCATTTTTTAAAAAAATACAAGTTTAATTGTAATGTTATATTTTTTGGATTTTGGTTTAAAAAATAGGAAAAAAACTTGTTTCTCATCCCACATAGGTTCACATCTATTTCCCTTCCTAACTTTTCATCCAACATTGGTGAGAGTACAAGAAAAACATTCATCCCCTCCCTATAAAAAGAGTTATGAGGGCACCATTTGTATGAAAAAGCTACAATTTCAACCCCTTGCTTGGTTTTAATGGTTAACTTTTTAGATTGTAGTTTTTTTTTTTGAAAAAAATAAAATAAAATAAAACCGGTCCGACTAGTGGTTCGGTTCCTGGTCCAACCGTCACCCGGATGGGCCGGCCGGATCTCTTCCGAGCTGTTCGTACGCTTATTTTGGGCCGGTTTAGTGGCCGGTTCCTGATCCGGTCCGGTTCAAACAACATTGCTTAAATTACAACTAAGGTACTTTAGCTAATTCATTTCCAGTTTTTTACCAAGCATATTTTATACCTCTAATTAATGTACATGAAGAATGTTGCTGACATCATGACTAGTATTAATTAATTCATGAATCCTAACATATATATATTAAACATTTTCTTAATTTAGATTAAAAAGGGACACCTAAAGATAGATAAATATCAAAGAGGGAAGCCTCGAAGAATGGTTGCCCATATATACCAGATATCTTTATGAATTGACAAAAGGTCCATCACAATATATGATTCTTTAACAGTAGTTTTCATCCTTAATAATCAAATAAAATCTTTAATATATATAAGAGATTCTACTCGATAGTGACTGCAAAAATGAAGATTTCAATGCAAATATTTTCCATTTTATTTGCCAAATTGCTAAAATAAGTAAATGGATAGTCACATATATCCGAACTAGTGAACACTTAAAATATGTTTTTTTTTTATCAGAAATTATTTGTGGAAGATGGTAGAATAATCTAATATGTGGTATATATGTAGTCATAAATATTATTTATTGGTAGAAGTTTTTATTTAATTTTTTTTGGCAAAGCTTGCTTACCTAAAAGCTTATTTTTGTTGGTTGCTGGATCGTTTTACGACAGTCGACCGTTACAATTTACGACACTTGTGAGAAGGTACGTTTAAGGAAAGGAGGAAGCTAGTTTGGAGAAGCTTAATTATATATATGAGAAGCAAACGATTGCTCCAATTTATACTATAGCAAAACATTAAAATAAAACTAGACCTAAAAATATTCAATTATTGAAGAAACCACTCTAACACTTTAATGAGTGGGTCAAGCTTCTTTTGGCATAGGTTGAGCCATACACTGCATATTCCCTCTTAATAGGACTGGGCTCAAGCTTGATCACACACTGATTGCCCAAATATTTAACACACTAAACACAAATGTTCATAAATAAACGTTGGTTGTAATGATACTGTTCAAGCGAACGGTGCCATGATATTGTTCAAGTAGCCTTTGATGGGTTACCTATCAAGAAACTCATATGCGGTTTTAACTTCGGCTAATGAGTTGCTAGCACAAATAAAACATGCTTTGGATGATAAGGTATCCATTGCTTCAGGGTCGGTCTTGGGAATTAAAGTGCACATGACAAGAAGAAAAAGCATGATTTTAGTCTCAAACGAATTATCAATTATATAAACTTTTTTTATAACAATAAAAACATAACAAAATGATTATATTAAATGACATGCTAGAATAGCTAACCCATGATTCGCGAAGCTCGTCTAACATTCTTGGTACCTAATTCTTTGATCACATCTTCGCAGTTTACAAATCTCTAAGATTTTGTTTTCGATACCTATCAATCCGCTAAGTCTTTCTTGAAATATTGTGGTGTATGTTGAATATATTACTCAAGTAAATGGGCCTGTGTTTGATTTCGGGAATATTATGACTAAACTGATGTGTTTAACTTTTTTAGCTTGGATATCAAATTTATTTAAACTTAATGAGTATAAAAAAATTAAATAAAATATATAAAAAACTTTAAAAAATTGGGCTCATCAGAAAATTGGGTCCAGGGCGATGGCCATTTTAGCCCTTGCTTTGGGCCAGCTCTGCACCTCCTCAACCGATATCTATCCATGATATTTAATTTTTCACGCTCCAATTATTATTTTTATTTACCTAATAATAAAGGAATAAATAAATGTTTATAATAATTGTCTGACCATTTCACGTATTGGTAAATGGTAAGTTCAACAGCTTCCTGATCGTGTGTAATTTATTTGAAAATAGGCTTTAGATAGGCCTCAATCTCTCAAGTAGACATAATCGGGCCTAGTCTCTCGAGTCTAAAGGTGAACAAAAAATCAATTTTGAACTAAAATCGGAACCGGTTCCTTTCTAATATAAAGTGGATCTGGTTCTTAAAATTTTTTTCTCGAATGGTTCGTAATTGATTCTTACCTACAACCGGTTCCTAGCAGTTAAACTACCAGTTTTGAGATCTAAGATCAATTTTGTGACTCTTTGGAACGTGTTTTTGGTTATTTTCTTATATTTGTTACTCATAACTTAGTATAAATAAATATGAGATAAACTAGTTAAATTCACATATGTGAACAAAAAATCAAACGCAAAAAATGTTGAGAGTACCCTTGTTTTACCCTTTTGATCTCTTTTATACTTTCTACTCTTGATAATAATGATAATTTACTCACAATCATCCGTCGGCAATTTTCAAACATCGAGCCAAACGTTGTTCGTATTTTTACGCATAATAAGAACATTAAAATTTGGTGCAGTTATAAGTTATAACCGATTAAAAAAGAAAAATAGTTGGACCCGGTTCATGGACTCAGAACCAGAACTAACCATATCCTAACGGGTTCTAATCGGCAAGATATTCCAATCCAAGAACTAGTTTTGGTTCCTACCTGGCTTCTCAACTAAATCCGGAACCTGTGTAAACGACTACCAAAAAAACGGATTTAAAACTGGAGCCGATGGAACCGGTATGTTCACGATTACTCGAATCCACCAAAATTGCAGATTGGTTTTTGAATTCTCACGCGTTACCGTGCGTCTCGTGCTCACGAAGTGTCCCTCGTGGCTCGTACCTCGTACCTCGGTACTTGATTATTCAATCATTATTAAGTGACGCTTCCATCTTGTAGTACACCATATATAATTCTCCTGTTGGTCTTGCAAATTCAGCCTACTGGTTGGAGCTTCACCTTGTGACCGAGAGGTCATGGGTTCAAGCCCTGACAAGGGTGATTTGAAAGGACATCCAGGTGAGGGAAGGTCTTGAGCTTAATCTCGGGTTCTAGACCAATGGGGGGCAAGGGTTTCCCCTTTCAAGGGGTTCCGCGCCTCTGGTGTGGCCGTGTCTTACCTCTGCCCGGTGGACTGTGTTAAAACAACATACGTGGTATGTAGGATCGTCGCTATTCAAAAAAAAGTATAATTCTCTTCTGTGATTAGCAATTATTCAAGAATATTAATCGACGGTTAAGAATATCAGCTTTTTGTACTTGCACCATTAATGACTAACAAGGACAAAACACGAAAAAGGAAACCCACAAATCTGACTATCAACGATCGGGTTTTATGCTTATTGGATGAGTTCTACGTATGACTGTTCGAAAAGCTCGCAGCTCGGTTTACAATCCAAGCCAAGACGAGCAAGCCTTAATTTGTGGTTGGGTCAATGCACACTAATAATTCTTTTATGAGAACAGCCTTAATTTTTGGTTGGGTCGATCCTATTTGCCGCATATATTGCCGATTTCAAGCTATATACATGTAAAGCCGAACAGATAGATACATAAAATTGAAAATATTTTTAGAAAATAAAAATGAAAATTGAAGTTAATTAAACCCACGGCGCTTCATCTACGAGTTAACCACTAGTTTTTTCTCTAACAGTAATACTACTTCTGCTCTTAAACTATTCCAAACTAATTATACTTTTGATCAGGTTTGAAACGTGACCTCTCCATCTAAGAAACAAAACCTCTAATTGTTAACCGTTGACCGTCGTCCACTTGTTAATCTGTTTCTCATCATATGCGCCAAGTTTTAAGCAATAATAAGAATGACTTTATATTTCTCTGATTCATGTGTTTACATCAACTGCTTAAACATTGTGATATGCTGGAGGTGTATTGTTATACAAAATAAATTCAGTCAAGATATATACTTTTAGACTCTAGATGATACTGATGTATGCATAATTGCATATATTGATATATCAACACCTATTCTTGTTTTGTTCCTACCTGTTGGACTATTAATCAGGTCTTTGTTATCCTGAGTTAAAAGTGTTATTAGTCATATCCTAAGTATTATAATTAGTAACTGTCACAATGGTGCAAGGCAACCCTTCAGTAAGTGTGTGTGTATATATATCACCGCCTGCCTACTAGGGTGCGGGAGGTGCTACCGCACAAAACAGGGTTTACGTCATAATCTTTTTTATATGTATTTTATATATAAAATGAACTAAAAACAAAAACATATTAAATTTATAAATAATTTAAATCTCAATAATAATTTACAACTCATAATCTTTTTAAACCCATTTAACACATTAACCATAATGTTTTTGTTTAAAAAGAAGTATGCATATGGATCTATAATACATCCTAATTAATAAATAAATAAAAGTATTAAATATTTGAGTAACGTTTGTCTTCGTCTTGCGCTCTCTCTCTCGTCTCCCAATCTTACTGATTAATAATCCATTTTCAAGATTTAGATCCATTTACAAATAGCATAGCAGCTCATCTCATAAATTCTTTAACCCATTTAATTAGTCTTTCAACCTATTAACTACAAAAGAGATGATTCAACCCATTAGGCCATCAGCATATTACCATTCAATCTTTTAGTTATTAAGAAGAAAAAAATAAACATGAAAACAAAAAATCTTATAGTTATTAAGAAGAAAAAAATAAACAAAAAAACAAAAAATTGGGTGAATAATATGATCAACATGTATCTCACAACTTTTTTTATTTATTATAATTAAGATTGAGACATGTATACACATATGAATATTTAATTGAGAACTGATATTAGTTGAAACATATATATGTATGCATATATATGTGTGTATACGTACGTACACGTGTTGTCCGTAAATCAAAATTTGTGTTGTGATGTTCATGATTTATCAATAAAATATGTTTGCATACCATTTTTCTTTTTCTTGTTAATCCATATAATTTGCTATTGTCATGACAAATTATCACAATTAATTCCATCCAAATTTCCATGTTTATATTTCTTCCAAAATCACCCACAAATACAACCATTCTCTTGACATTGATCATAGTTACATCCAAGCTTCAATATTTATATCTCTTCTAAAACTACCCACAAAATACCAAAGATTAAAAGATCCTACAATCCCTAAGATTGATACAAATGTGCAATTTCTTTTAATAATGAAAAATTGTGTTAATTTCAATTTAAATTGTTCATAGTAGCTTCAGTTCACTTACTTTTGAGTCACTGCATGAGCTTGAAACTCTTGAGAACAAACTATCACCCTCACAATATTCTCATGTTTGAAAGAATTTAACCAAGTTGGTTATGCATTATAAAGAATCATGCATCCATCACCCACTCAAAGCAATCCAATTCCCAATCTTTTTACCCTTAATCAGAATATATACATTGATCATTTCTTTATATATTGATTGAAGGAATCTGTTTGAACCAATATTGACCGGCCCTTTTGAACTTTAATCTTTTTCATGTACTGCAAAGTCCTCATGCCCGTAGAATGTGGACGACACAAACCCATGGTCTTGGACACGCACACGTTGTTTAAATATCTTTAACTCGTTTAAACATCCAATGTTTTTTTTGACTGAATTAATGCAAATACAAGAAGAATATATGTGTTGATCAACTTGGCATATCAGTATCTATCTTTCCAAAGATATCTTTAGTAGTTTTCAAGCATCTTTTCTTTTGAATTTCTTGTTTGGAGAAAGAGAGTTCAACTTTGCTGATTATCATATAAATAGAAGTAGCGCGAAAACCTCAAACATCAACCAAAACTCATCTCCTTCTTCTTAACAGGAAGTTCCCACCGTCGGATCATAATCTTTAATTTGATTTTGATCCGCCGAGATGGAGAAGATACAATCATTGACATCAGAGCATGGAGTTGTGATTTTCACAAAGAGCACATGTTGTTTGTGTTATGCTGTCACAATTCTGTTCCAAGAACTTAGGGTGAACCCTAAAGTTTGTGAAATAGATCAAGATCCTGATGGAAGGGAGATCTTGAAAGCTCTTCCTAAACAAGGGTCTAGCTCACCACTCGTGCCAGCTGTATTCATAGGTGGCAAGCTTGTGGGGTCCACGAACGAGGTCATGTCGCTCCACCTAAGCGGCTCGCTAATTCCGCTGTTGAAACCCTATCAGTCACTTTCTTAAACCAGTTCTCACACTGGCTGATCGATCAAGTTTGTGAGGACAATTTATATGAAGAATAAGGTTGGCTCAAGACTTATGAGCGGTAGTAGTGATCTATTAATTATTCAACTAGATTATGTATTGTTTTAAGTAATTGCATAGATTTTAATTAGGTTGTGGGTTCTAGTAGTGGTATGAAAGATTGCATTTGGGCTAGTATGATTATTATTAGTTTTTAGCTAGATTATGAATGTAGTGTGTTTAATCTTTTACATGTATTTGACATGTTATGCTATATATGAAATGGGATTATAAATTAATTAAGAGCTTACACATTTGGGTCCCTTTATAAAAGAAAATAACCTAGCTATTTTTTTTTCTCCTGATCCTACTTGGGAATATGATGACATACATGTTTGATATTTGTATACAATTTTCACACAATTACATATATAAATTGGTTTTGGTTATGAAAAAAAAGAAAGAAAAAAAAAAAAGAAAAACCTAGCTTACAAACATACGTATGTAAATTTTATATCAAAACCTAAAATTAAACACACTTAAACCGTCAATGTGGTACTAACCCGTCAATGTGGTACTAACCTACTTGGTAGAGATAAGAGATCATGGGTTCAATCTCATGCAATGATGTAATTAATTTGTAACAATTTAGGACATAAATGGAAAATTCTAGAGACCGAGTTGAGGGAATTGTGAACGGAGAAAGAATCGAATGCGAATCGAATGTGGTAAGCATTATAAAATTGCTTGGCTTCAAGGAGTGATGTAAATAAATAAACCATTTAACAGACACTTGAACAACTAGGGAACCAATAAGTAGTATATTTACTTGTTTAATAAATAAAGAAACATAAGTAAGAAATTTAATTTATTAAATTAAATAAATAAATATGAGCAGATGTCTCACTTGCTTATTTTCGTAAATGTATGATAATATATCAATTTATGTGTATCAACATTTGTTTGTTTGTTTGATAAACATGTTGTTTATTGTAATTTTTTTAATTTTAGTTTATTATCTTAACATTTAAACCATAAACCTATTTATTTGAAGCACATTTTTGATTTTTGTTAAAAAAATTTAGTTATTTGAAACTTAAATCTTTGATATATTAGTTTTAAATAACCATGATTGTAATTATTATTCATATTAATGACTCCGGATTTCGGATAATTATGTTTGTGATTCTTAAATCGTATGTCTAACTTTACATTTTTAAATTATGTGATTAGGTGTAATATTTAAGATTAAAAATATTTATTTTTAACTTTTAAAATAGTTTTTTTTTTTTTAATTTCATAAACAAGTTTAATTTTAAATGAATAAAAACAAAACAAGAATTTCAATTTTGCTTGTAAACGAATTCAATATCAAACAAAAGAAAGAAAAAAAAAACAAAAACAAAAACATATTCTTGTACGTTTAATTTGTTTATATTAATTTTTTATACGTTTATTTGTTTTAAAGAGTATACTCAAGCCAACCTTATCTGATCCTTCGAGAATCATTTGACGTATACCAAAACGAGTACGAAATCTTACTTTAATAAGAAGTTGAATAAATAATAATGAAAAGTGCAGCCTAGAAATGTAGCTGTTGTATTCAACTTTTGATATTCCTCAATTTTAATTTTAAAAAAATAATAATAAATAAATCGGGAGATACATTGACATTACTTCACTTTTTAAATTTTCATGTTCATAATGCCACTTGTTACTTTTATATCATCATACTCAATCATCTCTCTTATTAATTATATATTATCTTTTATAATAAATAATTATATTATTAATGGGTAATAATATTATATACTTTTTTCATGCTAGAAAATAGTTTTTTGATAAATTAAAAATCAAATATTTTTAAGAGTAAATTACCAAGATTGTCCTTGTGGTTTGCTTGTATTTCACTTTTGGTCCCTAGGTTTCGTAAATTACCCATATGGTCCCAAACTTTGCACATTTGTAACACTTATAGTCCTTAAGTCACCAAATTATTGACCAAATTACCCTTGCATAAGGACTATATATGTTACAAATGTGCAAAGTTTGGAACCATATGGGTAATTTATGAAACCTAGGGACCAAAAGTGAAATAGTAACAAACCACAAGGACCATATCGGTAATTTACTCTATTTTTAATAAAAAACACACTTTAATAAAAAAGTTTATATAAAAAAAGATCAGCTAAAAAACAATTTAAAAAAAATAAAATAAACTATAAATCATAGTTTTTAAATATTGGGTTTTTTTATAAACAAATGATGCTTCTTTTAGCGAAATATTTAAAAATTAATTATTTTAAAATCAAAAGTTATAAAAATGACAAGAAGATTTACATTTTTAGTTAAATCTGTTTAATGATATTTTCAAATTGAGTCAATTAACTTTAACAATTATATAAATTGTACATTGTTTTTTTGATCTGTAATAATTAGTTTTATATAAAAAAAGTAAGTGAATTTTTTAGCATCAGTTAGTTTAAAAATCATTACTGCTACAAATTAAAAAAAGTCAAGTATATATCATTTCATTAGTTATTAAAAATTTTAATTATTGTTTTATCAACTTAAAATACTTAATAATATTTTAATCAATTTATATCAAAATATTGTTTTATAATATTTAAATTTTTATTACTATTTATTTAATATTCAATCCGTGTAATACACGGGGTAATAATCTAGTTTTTGAATAAAGATAGGTATTGAATGCTGATAATATATTTTTATTAAAACGCCCCACAATTGTTTATGTGGTAATTTAAACGGATTTTTTTTCTCAGATTCTCATGTTTATTAGAAAAAAATCAGGCTAGAACAGTAAGTTAATTGTATTCTAGCTTCTTCACTAGACTTGCTTTAAGCCTCTCTGTTCTGAACATCCCTCTTTTGATAAATTTAAATACCCTTAATTACAAATTAGGAAAGTTACCAATCAATATATGTTTTTATTTTTTAAATGAATACATAAGATACTAGGATAGAAAAGTAGAAAACACATGTATAACACGAGTTGAACATATAAAGAAATTTATAGTAAATAAAAATAATAATACTAATAATAATAATAATAATAATGTATAAATTATAATTAAAATAATTAAATAATTTAATTAATAATAAACAAATTAACATAAATGACTTAATATAAAGTTTTAGTTAGTAAAATCCACTATTGCCCATAATATAAAGTTTTAATTAGTAAAATTCACTCTTATTAAATCAAGTAATAGCAACATGCATAGCTTGTTAAATATAAAAATGAAACCTATCATACATAAAAACTAGTTTTACCAATAATTCTCAGCTTAAATAGTTGAGGAAGGTATCATTTGCCTTTAATATTAAGGATGTCACGGGTTCAAATCCTGACATAGATAAAATAGGAGTTTCATGCTGAATTAATGGGTTTCTCTCACCTATGGTGGATTTCCACCTATTGGGTGTTGATATGATCGGATGAGTCTATAACCCGTCAGTGATCTAAATTGCCGTAAAAAAAAACATAAAACTAGTTTTACCTTTTTTTTCTCAATTTAACAAGATTAATCAAAGCATGACACAAATATACTCGGCATATTAGAAAGTATATAAAGTTATAAACTGACCCATGAGTTGTATAAGGTGAACATAATGATTACATCATTCCATATTTGTTGCAAGGTAAACATGGTGATTACATCTGTTTCTTTAAAATTGAAGCATCTTTGAAGTTGTGGGCCACTTATTTCTGGTTTATGAGAGAAGTTTATACACTAGTTTAACCTGGTTATGTCCTATTTGTTCACCTCTCATATATTGGTGCCATGAACTGGTTGCGGTGAACCAGGACATCCTATGATGAATGTGTGCAGTCGTGCCTTAGGTACTTTTTTACAGGCAAGCGCGAAGCCCGAATGTTCCCTCTAAATCGATTGCTTTCTTTTTAACTGCTTGAAACGACGACACAAGATGAAATTTTAAACGCCTTCATATATTTGACAGAATTTCTCAGTTGAATCACTTGCTGGTAATATACGCTACCACGTGGTAACTAATTAATATTAACACTCACTTGATATATGTCACCAAAGGGCTTTGTCCTAACGGTACCCCCTGTCTTTCCGAATGGAAGGTCATGAGTTCAAATACCTTCCAAGGCGAAATAGGGGTCCTTGAGAGGTAGGGGTTTCCGGTGCGGTTTCCTCCTGAGGTGGTGATGGGGTCTCAACGGAGATCATGGTAACTAGACCTTGGTGACGTAGACTGAAAATCAGTGGTTCACATGTTGAGATCAAATGTCCTTCAAAAAAAAAAACTTGATATATGTCCACTTTATATTTTAATTTTAAAAAATTATTATAACTGTAACAAAAACATTAATTAATATTTATTAACTAGGTTAATTCTTCCCGCACGTTGCGGCGGATTATCACGGTACACTCCCGAGAACATGTATTATATATTATTTGCAGAAGCATAAGTTACATAAGAAAATCAAATATATCATCACGATCTCTATACAAATTTTTAATAAAACATAAAAACATACAAAATCTTACAAATATGTTACAAAAATAATAGAAAAAAGTATTTACAAAATCCTTCTCACCTGCAACCAATCAGTTGAAATAAAACCAAAATCCAAACTTCTAAACAAATTCAACAAAAAACCGAATCTCTAAGCAAATCTTTCAAATATAACGCTCACATCTATGTTTACTACTTCTGAAAGCTAAAAACTTCTGATAGTCTAAGATTTATGGACCATGTTTTCTTTACAATATGTATATATATATATATATATATATAATATGTTTTGCGTTTTATTATTTTTTATCAACGTTGTTATTATTGTTATGTATGCTTTCGCAATCGGTCTAAGCTTTCGGATTTTACGACGAGGTAATATTTGCTTTTACGACTAGGTAAACTTTAGGGTGAACCAATTAATATTTTATGGGTGAATCCTGAGTACGATTTTGCTCCAAATGTAAGATGAACCCATAAAGATTTTTAAAACTGAATCCTTAATGTAATTTTCACAGCAAATTGTCAACTTTATTGAGGTAAGTGCTATATGTTAGAGAAATCTCGATAACCAATGCTTAGATTTCTATATGATTATGTTAAAATCATTTTCCAGTCATATAAACTTAGCAACCAAATGGCATTTATTGGTGGGTGAACTTTCTGAGTCATGTTATTTTTGTTCATATAAACTTAGAAAATTTCGTTTAGGTTTCGGAGTGTTGTCCTGAACACTACAAGGGGTGCTGCCCCCTTTACCCATGCCTGGTAGCTAGCCAGCGGGACTGTCACCTTGGACCCGCAAGGGTGTGTGACTTCCTTGACTCCTGCTTGATCTAAAGTTCAGAAATCTTAAACGAAAGTGCACCCTGTACTTTGAACTCATTAATGACAATGTTTTTTAATTTTAATCATTAACTTAATATATTACACTGTTATTATGTGATGAATATTACAAGGCCAAACCGTCAACCCGACCCGGGAATTTTTTTGTCCGGTTCTAATTAATTGAAACTTCTGAAAACAGTGAACCTAGTGAAAAAAAATTTCTGGATGCCTCACTGCTTCCATTGATGAAAATCATTTTGTGATGCAATTTTGATTGTTAATTCGATAAAAACAATAAAAAATAAAAGTTTAGAATGAAGTTGTTATTGGCTAGTTTGTTATTGATAATCGAAGTCCTTTGTTTTTAGTAAAATGCAACAAGTCTCTCGCAATCTATTTAAAGGCTTCCTAGTATTGTCATTTATACATGTAATTAAGGATGAGATAGGCATTGTACCGGTCTTAAAAGTACCATGATAGAATTTTTTTAGAAATGGTATTGAATACTATACCTAATCGATCAATATGGTACCAGTTCAGTACGGTATCGGTTCGGTACTGGTATATGTTACAAAATAAGCATCCTTGAATGATATTGGTACCATACCAGTAACAATATCAAATTTATGAAATAGTGAGTATCGAATATTATACCAAATATATCGGTTTGGTACGGTACCGGTTCGATTTCAATAACTGGTACAAAATGATCATCCCTACATGTAAATCCTACCAATAAACAAAAGTGTTTTGTGTGGTTTGTCTATTCATAGCCTTCTTTATGATGAATAAGTTCTAAAATTCTATTACTGTCAACTTAATATAGCATCATATTATTATTGTTTAAATGCATAAAAAGAATTGCATAAGTATGAATTCGATCAACCAAGTTTTTACATTAATTCCTTTTTTGCAAGTATCGAATGTTTGATCTTAAATAAAAAAAATAAAAATAAAAAATCTAACTCCCAACCGTTTAACCATACATTTCAGGTATACTTTTTATGAAGGTTTAGAATTGCAAAAACCACAAGCCATAAAAACACAAATGATCTAAGGAAAGACATGGCTATTGAGGATCATTTTGATGCAAATGAGTAAGAACATGCTACGCTATTTGCCACCACCAAGAAACTGCATATTCAATAATACAAATTTTGGAAATCATTTGAAAAAATAATTCAGTTATCTATACTAGTAATGTATCACTAACAGAATATTCACTAAAACTAGAATATGCGGAAAATCACTCACAGATTACCAAGACGAAACAATAAAAATCACCCAAAATTACTCTAAGGAAACTGATCATATTAAAAAAAAACTTTGAAAATGACATAAATGTCTCAGCAAACATGTCTCAGTGCGAATTCAAACTCAAGATCTCATATGAATGTTAGGTGTCTAACATTAGACTACAAAGTACAAACCAGGAATTTCAGATTAGATGAATTAAGGGGAGATGTCGGGGTTTTTTTTTTTTTTTGCATAACTTTTTTTTCTGATTTTTTAAAAATTTGGAGTAAAAAATCAACATAATCGTTAGTTTTTATTATGTATTAATAGGGTGTTCAAAAAATCCGAAATCTGAAAAAATCCGAAATCCGAATCGTATCCGAAACCCGAAAAAACCGATCCGAATTAAAGATTCGGATATTCGGATAGATTCGGATCGGATATCCGTTTTCCGAATTCGGATCGGATATCCGTTTTCCGAATTCGGATCGGATATCCGAATTCAATCCGAATAAACCCTGTTTATTTGGGTTGTTCGGATTATTTGGATGAAAAAATAGGTTTATTCGGGTTTTTTGGATAGATTCGGATCGGATAGAAAATTTTCGAATTTGAATCGGGCCGGGTTTCGGATAAGGTCTTAAAATTTTCAAATCCGAACAACCCAATCCGAATAGCCCAAATAAATCGTTATCCGATCCGATGAACACCCTTATGTATTTACATGAAATTTAAACATTTTATTATGTATGACATTTCTTAATGATAATTATTTTTAACATTTTTAGCATTAAAATTCAATATAAGGATTGTGTATTAAGAGTGTGATGTTAATTTTAACTTATGTTGGGTCCGTAATTTATTCATATCATGATGGTTTAAAAGACACCATAAAACATCATATGGTGTATTTTGATGTTATGTCGCTATCCACAGCGATCACCCTACTGAAAATCATTTCTCATCGAAATTTCATGTCATGTCATCACCCTACTTAAAACCTTAAACCCCCACAGTGGTCACCCTACTGAAAACCCTTCCCCACTATTCCATTGAACCAATCAAAAAGCGAGAAAGAGAGCGGGGAGCGGGGGCCGTGGAAGTACTTTGGGCGGGGGCCGTGGAAGTGCTTTGGATGGGGGCCGCTGAAGAGGGGTGGTGTTCCAACTGTTGGCCGCCGAAGTGGGCAACCCCGCAGGAGGGGGCGGGGAAACCGCTGCGTCCAGTCTGATGGTTTGTATATTGTCACGTCATGATTGTTCAAAAAACACCATAAATAAAAATCAACTTTATTTTAATAACCATGATGATTTAAAATACTATAAAACAACTAATTTCATTAAAAAAAAACACCATAAAAACTCACAGTTTCTTGAATAACTTTTTTTTTTAAACGACAGTTAAACTAACCCAACGTGCTATCTTCAGTTTCCTGGCAAGTGATAGCCAAAATCGGATTACTCCAATCTCCGGTGTGGGTTAGTGTGCCCCCAGATGCGCGGCGTAAACCCTCGCCCCCCATTAGGTTCGAACCCGGGATAAAGCCCAGATTCGTTCCATCACCTGGATATCCATTAAATGTGCCCAGAGAGGATCGAACCCCTGACCTTCCATTTGAAAGGCAGGATCCTTACCACTTGAGCTACATTTGCTGGATATGATAGTTTCATAAACACACGTACAGCTCAAGTTGTTTCTTTAAATATGATAGTATTATACTAGTTAAAAAGATTTTAAAAAAAATACTTAATTTTGTGCTATAAATTTGATAAACATTAACATATGAAAAGTTATTAATATTTATAAAAAGTTTCATTTGACATGAATATACATGTTCTCTTTCTTTTAAACACCTATATACTCTTTTAACATTTGCACACATGTCATGTTACATATAACTTACTAAACTTCAAAAGGTTTTTTAAGTTATCCATATGTCTTTTCTTTTCTATTGAGATATAAAAATACAAATCATTTATAATAATTATACGAGTAAATTACGGATTTTTCTTATGTGATTTAAGTATTTTAACTATTTCAACACAAAACAAAATTTTATATCATTTCAATCCCTGTGTTTTAAACAACTAACTTTTTTGGCCCCCAACCATATTTAGGTTTGGGGCCAAAACCGATAAAGTAATTAAGTTTGAGAGGCTAAAACCGTTTGTTGTTTAAACTACAGTTGCTGCTTTGATAAAAGATTCTATTTTATATTAAAAATAGTTAAAAAAAAACCTTAAAACATGGAGGCATTGAGGAAGTATTCGAGAAGTGATAGAAGATCAAAGACTTGGGTTCGATCCTTGATCCCACCCGGTTTACCGGCCTTCCACCGTCGTGCATTTGTGCGGGTGTTTGGGTCGGGTTTTCCCTAAGAATTGGTGGCTGGTGGACTAGGGGTTCCGTCCGTCTGAACTAGTGGCCAACTCGGACATCCTTTAACCATTAGAGGCCGTATACGAAGTACCCAACAGTTGATTAGTTGGTTTGTTCAAAAAAACCACTAAAGGCTAAAACCGTAATTTACTCTAATTATAATAAATGATGGCAGGTAATGGAATTAGAAACGAAAAGCAGGAAACTCACACACTGAAAGAAAGATAATGCCATTTAGCAGTGACGAAAACGGTGAACGACGGCATGTTATCGGAAATTGTGATCGGAATCTTATGAGTTTCATGGTCAACACCGGCAACCACCGCAGCTATCAGAGTAAAACAAAACGCCGTCGCACGTAACACCATATCAGATGACAGACATAACACCGCCATTGATGCTGCTGCTAAGATTCATGTTCTCCGACTTCACATCAGGTGTCCCGTCATCCTCATCCATGGTTGTACTGTCAAACCCTTTATATGATACTTAACTTTTTTCTTCAAAAATTTAATCTCATACTTTTGGTATGTGCGTAATTATAGAGACAACAAATGTACTAAATGCATTACAGGTTAGCCTTTATTTGCAACTCTAACCCACCAACCAGCCGTCAATGTGAAGCTTTAATGTTCAGAAAAAAAAAATACAAATAAATAAAAATTTCAAGTATTTTTGTTTTTTTTTTCTCAAAAAAAACCTAATTCACACTTCAATCTTTTTTTAAACTAACAATAATCGATTATCTGACACGTCTTCAAATGAAAGCTTGTACATTAGACACATCACTTGTATTTTACGAATTCAGATTTTTAGAAGAATATCTACAACCGTAAAAACTCATGCTCATCTAGAAGTAGTTATTTACAAAGAGCTTCAAGCCTTCAAACTCAATGTCTTTTATAACAAAAGTTAAGAGTGTGACTAGAAACGACTTCGTTCACGCTTCAACTAAATTACATAAAATGCACGTTTATCCTCCTAAACTTAAAGGTTGTAACAATACGCTAAACTCTAACTGTAGTTTAATGCTTTTATCAATTAGATCAACTTTAGCAACAAGTATTCTTGATTACTTGGAATTCCCATCATACAAAATGTGTATATTATAAGATAAAATATCTATTTAAAGTATTATTAGTATTAAGTAAACAAAAAGTATCCCCTTGAACCTAAAGATAAAGTGTAACATGTACAAACAAAAAATATATGGGACATGTATATTGCATAAATGGTATCTGTCTATGCATATTACACATACACATACACATACACATATACATATAATTATATATATAATTAAAATGTATAATAATAAATAGTAGTATATATATTATTAAATCATACAAAATCCACACAAATATGTTACAAAACTAACATAAAAAATTATACATAATATCCTTCTCACCAGCAACCAACCAGTTCAGTTAAAGCAAAACTTTCAAATTTAATATAAACCCAGATTTCTAAGCTCTAGTACAAAAATCAAAATTTAGTATAAAAAACAAAATTTAGTATAAAAAATAAATTTTAATAAAAAAAATGAAAAACTAGTACAAAAAACAAAAATACAGTACAAAAATCAGTACAAAATAATGCATAATAAGAAAATTAGTGTATAAAAATAAACATATACTACAAAAAATAAAATATTATGTCTAAATTATCTTTCATTTATTATTTGTAACATACCACATGTCAAAGTTATATTTGTAACCTACCACATCAGTGTATAAAAATAAAAATATACTATAAAAACCCTATATATATATATATATTGGTTTTAATAAACAAATCAGTTTTAATATGGGTTAATATGGACCACATATTTATTTCAAGATTGCAAATCAATGGCCAAAATAGAGTTTAAAAGTTTTTTTTATCTAGGATCGGGTCTCACTAGAATACAACCCTTATATATAGGGAAATGATCTATTGTTAACCATCTTTATTGTACTAAATCAAATGTGACACCTCGCAAATTCCAGGTCAGCATTTATCTACTTTTAACAATTATGTGTATTATTATTTCATACGTGGCACTAGAATAATTGTATTTAGTGTGACACGTGGCACAACAGGCCAAACACACCGATAATTCGAGGAATTATCGCACGAAACTCGCACGTGTCTTGAATGACAAACGTTGGTGAACGGATCGAACCACAGTACACTTTCACTGCACAATTAGGTTCCGGAGAACCTAAGTTAGTAGAACGATGTCCATATGTCGAGAAACGATAATCGTAATTGTGAAATACGAGAAATTCGCTTCAAACTATGAAATTGAGCTTATTGGGCTCAACCGAAACCCATCGCGGTACGCGATGGGCACACAAATGGGCCTTCGCGGTACGCGACCCATGGGCGGGAGAATTTGAATTTCACCAAAAAGAGTCGTGGTACGCGACGACCGATCAACTTCCACCACCGCCGTACGCGGCGTGTTTCGGGAACCGAATGATTATTTTAATCATCGCGGTACGCGATGATGCTTTTTGTCAGGCGTCGCGGTACGCGACGAGTCTAAAATCGCAGAAATCTTTATAAATCCAAGATTAATCATTCTGGCACCCCCTACTCTACTTCTCTCGACTGAAATACTCCATCTCGACCCCAAACCCTCTGTTAAAGCCATTCTCATCAGTTTAGATCCATTTTGGAAGGAAGTCAAGGCTTTGGTGAGGAGTTGGAAGCTTGGGATGAACTAGGAGACAACAACCACCATCACACACGACTTGGAGCTGCTGTGAAGACCATTCCAAGCCCTCCATCTCTGTTCCAGCTTCAACTCAGTCTTCTTGAGCTATCTTGAGGTAGTTCTAGCCCCATTTTGTGTTTTTGGCACTTAAAATCACACATGCAAGGGGAAATACCCACATGCATCACCATCACACACCTAACCACGAAATTTTGATGTTGTAGATCTGTTTTTGATGATGTTACTTACAGATTTGATGATCTAGCTATGATCTATGATGATATTGTTAAGATTAGATGGTTATTTGTTGATTTTATCACAAAATGGGTACTTGTGAGTACATGCATGTGTGATCCATGATGATCTATGTAATCTTTGATATTGAAATGTCGTTAGATATGATATTTGAGATGTTCTATATGGTTAGAATGATTGATTTTTGTCAAATATGGTTATTTGGGCATTAATACTAAATATGGAAACTTTAATGTTGCAAATTGTGCATTCTTGATGTAATGGCTAAATGCATATGATTAAATCCTTGATTTATGCTTAAATGTATATTTTATAATGTTATTTGATGCATTGTAATGGTTAGAATTGTCGAAGTATGATATTTAGGGATGTTACTAAATATAGTAACTTTTTGATATGAAATTGCTAGAAATGATGAAATTGTAAGGATTGTATGTTTGATATGCTTATGATGATAATATGTGATTTTACAATTTAGTTGAATGAGATATGTGCATTTGTCTAGAGTTACTATAAATAGTAACTTTATTTTGCAAAGTCAGGAATAGGAGCATGCTAGTTATGACTAAATGGCTATTTAGGACTAAAACAGTGATGTTAGATGATATTAGTTGTTAAACTTGGTGAAATGTGCTTAATTGTACAACTTTCCATAAATAGTAACTTTTAGGTGCAAACTATGCTAAACCGGCTATGTGTAACTATGTGCTATGTGATAACATGCTCACTTAGGATAAACACGCATGTTAGAATGTGATTTTATGCATGACTTGCCTAATGTGTAAACTTTCCTAAAATAGGAACTTACTATAAATAGTAAGTTTCCTCATAGGAATGACTTTTGGTATCCGTACACTTCACACGACACTAAACCGCACGTTACATGATCACTTGATCCAAAACCGTCACCAACGGGTCGTTAGGTCAAGCACGGTCAAACACGGTCAACATGACCCACTTAACAACTCGGTGTTGTTAAACACGAACACGGTCCTGTGAGGCCCACATATGTGAACACGAACTCATGGTACCTATTTGATATAGGTGACTACTAGCCGGCGAGCTACACTATCTCTTTTGAGCAAACTCTTTTGAGCAAACGCATTACTTAACTCAGGTGAGTTTACGGCCCCACTTTTACTCTTACACTGTTTTACTTAACTTTGGGGTAAAAATACTATGCAACTATTTTAGATATATGACTGGTATGTTGTGAAAACCATTTTCGAGTGTAACTATTATCGCTTAAAGTCCTCACTTATCCTTACCGTTAGTTGTAACACAAACGAGTAGTAATTACGTAATACTACTGGGTTTGACTAACCCCACTCGGCACCAATGTTGACTGGAGGTCATAACGAGTGTAATTTCGATGTGAATGCGGGTTCAGCGATGACCTGCGGAGGCAAACGGGAACAGTCTAGTTTCGGTAAGATGAACTGACACACTCCACGGATCGTAGATCCAACAACTAAACTTAACATACCCAGTATATGTCTGTTTACTTTTCAGTCTGTCTAAACCTGTGAACTCACCAACTTTTTAGTTGACACTTTTCCCATGTATTCTCAGGTAACTAATGAAGCACACGCTAGGACACAAAGGAGGAGTACAAGAGAGTCTCATGCATATTAGACTCCTAGGCTTTGTGTTGATGTGTTCATTTTGAAAACAACTTGATTATGTAGTGTTTGATACAATTTACTTTCCGCTGCAAACTTTATTTACTTATGATATTAAAACATTTCCGCTGCTTTATTTGAAAACTTGTTTGCTTTACAAAGAATGTGTGATTGTATAACTCATATAGAGTCGTTCTATATGACCATGAGCTGTGATCCTGGCCACGTCACACCCACGTGGACTGACACCACGAGTTTTTTTTTTCAAAATCTTTACTTTAAATGTAGAAAACTATGTGATCGAGGTGTCGTAGGTCAGTTAAAAAAATGTAAAACTAGAGAGTTAACTACCTATGACTATATCAAGGATTAACTAGGTTTAATTCCACCCGCGCATTGCGGCGGGTTATCACAGTACTCTCCCGAGAACGGGTATTATATATCATTTGCAAAATCATAAGTTACATATCAAAATCAAATCTCTCATCACAAACTCTATACAATTATATATATATATATATATAAACTTAAAATTATACAAAATCGAAAAAACAAAATTTAAAAGTTTTAGTGGCCAAAATCAAATAAACAAAACTTTATACAATATAAAAGTTTTAGTGACCAAAATCGAAAAAACAAAACTTTGCTATTTAGTTTTAGTGGCCATAATCAGAAAAACAAAACTTTATACTATATAAAAGTTTTAGTGGCCAAATCAAAAAAAAAAACTTTAAAAAGTTTTAGTGGCCAAAATCGAAAAAACAAAACTTTATATTATATAAACGTTTTAATGACCAAAATCGAAAAAACAAAACTTTACTATTAAGTTTTAGTGGCCAAAATCGAAAAAACAAAACTTTATATTGTATAAAAGCTTTAGCGGCCAAAATCGAAAAAACAAAACTTTAAAAAGTATTAGTGGCCAAAATCGAAAAAAACAAAACTTTATATTATATAAAAGTTTTAGTGGCAAAAATCAAAAAAACAAAACTTTAAAAGTTTTTGTGGCCAAAATCGAAAAAAAAAAACTTTATATTATATAAAATGTTTAGTGACCAAAATCGAAAAAACAAAACTTTACTTTTAGTAGCCAAGATCGTAAAAGCAAAACTTTATATTATATAAAAGTTTTAG
Source organism: Mikania micrantha (assembly GCA_009363875.1). Lineage (NCBI taxonomy): Eukaryota > Viridiplantae > Streptophyta > Magnoliopsida > Asterales > Asteraceae > Mikania > Mikania micrantha. Next base: position 81,924 of record SZYD01000709.1, on the reverse strand, counting down.
TGGCCAAAATCGAAAAAACAAAACTTTAAAAAGTTTTAGTGGCCAAAATTGAAAAAACAAAACCTTATAATATATAAAAGTTTTAGTGACAAAAATCGAAAAAATAAAACTTTAAAAGTTTTAGTGGCCAAAATCGAAAAAACAAAACTTTATATTATATAAAAGTTTTGGCGAACAAAATCGAAAAAACAAAACTTTACTATTACTTTCAACTGTCTTTTAATATATAAATTACTTAATGATATTAAGAAAAATGCAAACTTAGAATATTAAGAAAACCGTTGTATACCAACACACTTTATTTCTATTTTGAAAATGATTAGTAAAAATGTAATCACTTCCGGGTTCAGGTTAAAGATTTACAATGATTTGAGATAAACTCAGCTGGGAATCACATGAACATGATCTTGTTAATCGGTTTGGTACTTTGGTCAAAGTGACAAAAATGGAACAAACGTTTAAGATTTGCTAAATAAAAGATGGGTGTACAAATGGTCAAAGCCGGAAAATGGGAGTAAATTTGGGCGACGGTTTTTCGTATGGAAAAGATGGGTGTACGGGTTTTGGGGATTTGAAAAGTAAAATATTGGTTTTAAGTACAAATGATAGAAAGACATATTTACCCTTTCTGTACTTTTCAAATATTTTACCAAACAATTAAATAAATCAAGAAATCAAAGATTAATCTCATCCACACATCCTACAAATCAATGGCTATCAAGGTGGTTTTCAAGGTTTTCGCATTAAGAAAGGGTTTTCAAATTATTCATACCCTATATATATATATATATATATGTGTGTGTGTAATAAACATATGTTTTCAAAGTACACGTGTCATTTTTATACGCATGGAATCTAAAAATTTGTTTTCTTATCTTTTCTATTAAATATTTACAAAACAACTTTTATTTTAATTTTTCTTATTTCTTATATTAAATAATATTAACTTTATTCAATTTGATAAATAATATGATTATAACATAAGTAATGTTTTTTAAGTTTTTATAAAATTATATTTCAAAATTATATAATATACGCTTTAAAATTTATTTATTTAACATGTGTCATGAACATGTTTTAACCTAGTTTATGAATATAATTAACAACTTTTATCATATTAATATTTATATTTTATAATAAATAAATGTTTTAAAAGGACGCATGTCAATTTTTTAGCACTTAAATTTTTTTTTGTTTCTCTCCTATTAAACATCATATGTCGTTTTTATATATTAAACTTTGATTTATCCACCTTCTCTTTTATTAAATATTCATGATTTTATTAAACCTCATAAATAATATGATTAAATTGTAAATCAATTTTTTACTTTTTTATAAAAAAATTTGAAAAATGTATACTAAATTATTTAAAACAAATAAATTTAAAAGCTTGAATATTTAATTTGTGTAATACAAATGTTTTAATCTAGTTTTATATAATCAGAACGTGCAAAACATGCGTAATGTAATGGATGTGGTGTAATTAATTGTTTGTGTATTTCACCTAAACACTCTCCACTAAAAACTTTCATGCAACCTCAAAATTAATATTCAAATCTGCATTTCTGCTACACCAACATAAAATAGTGTCATGGGTAATTTTATATAAAAAAAATACTTCTACTCTAAAACATTCTAGAGACCAATGGAGATTAGCGGGTCATGCTCGTACGGCTTCGTACCAAACCCGGCCGACCAAGACCGTAAAATTATAAATTAAAGAATTAAGATTTAAGAATGAGACAGATAATAACACATTGGACGAACCAACACTATGTTCCGATTTTATTGAACTAGGTAACAGAAAGGAAAAGAAGGTAAGAAAATGAGAGAAAATAAAAAGAAAACAATGAAATTATTTTCTTCAATTTTCTTCTAAATTGGAAGAAGAAAAATAAATAATTTTTATTTTTCCTTCATCTTCTTTCATTTTCCTACTTAAGTTAAGCTTTGGAGCAAAACATGTTTTTTTTTCTTTTTCTTTCTTTAAATAATACTCAGAAACACAAATACGTTTCTTCTTTTATTCTATTTCATTTCTTTTATCTTCTTAAATGAACTCAAGAATATAGCGTAAATAAACTTTGTAAATTACATATATATCTGTTTTAAAAAATAAATTATATATCTTTACCTAATAATTTAAATTACATATATCATCTTATTAAAGTTTTCAATTACATATATTTTCTTAGAAAATAATAAAAGAATAAAATATATGTAATTTAGCTTTAAACTTAGCTATATATGTAACTAGGATAATTCCCGTGTATTACACGGGTTGAATAAAAAATATATTAAATAGTTATTAATAAAAATTTCAAAACATCTTAAAGGTTTATTTATATAAAATACGATTGAAATTGAATATAAGATAAAACTTAAAATAATAATATTATTTTTTTAAACATTCTTTATTAAAGTTTTTTTTTACACTTTCATTTTTAAAAAGCTGGTTTTAAAAAAAATACATTTTTTACAAAATATAGTTTAATATTTGTGTACTACATGAGTTAAAATTTATTTTTAATTGAAATATAATTTGAGTATATTATTTAATGTGTATGCATTTAATATGAGAGAGAGGCGGGAAAATTATCGTGAAAATGCTTAAAATTGTGACATGTGTCCACTTTTATTTTTATTTATTAGTATAGATAGATTAGAGTCGTAAACATAAAGATATATGTAATTATTCTATAATTTTATTATTCTTTTTATACATCAATTTCCAACATCATGCTCGTATGCATTTCACCAGAAACATTAACTTCATCAACATTAAAACTCTAAACCCAACTGATGGAACCACGTACCACCTGATTGAATTCCTTAACATAATAAAATTCAAAATTTGGAGTCTCATGTGAAACAACAATTTTAAACGAAAATTATATACTCCTCCACCGCCTCTCTATACCATACAACCCTAAAATCATGTTTTTTTTTGTTAAAAAAAATGAACTTCTACACATTTTGCTAAATCATGCTTTAAAAGTATTATATATTACGTATTAAAAATTTGTAAGTTAGTAAAATATGTAATTTTATAAGTTAAAAAGAAAAAATATGTAATTCTCACAACAAAAAAAAAAAAGAGTGAATATCCTTAATCACAATTGCCACAGTCTTGGCATGAAATCCAATACAAAGTTATCTCTACCACCAACACTGCTAGGATGTTCATCAACCTGGTTTATTCATTTCGATTTATAAAAATGAAAAATAGTTTATAAGATTTGAACCAAATGGAGAATCTTTAATCTTTAAACTGAAAATCCAATACGACAATCGAATTCGTGATTCACCTTGGTTTTAATCGATCTTGGTTGAGTTTGGTTTTCGAGTTAGTCGGTCTCAACCTGAATGTTAAACACTCTCAACCGCCAGTACCATCTTTTACCACCAGCCATCATAAGAGTAATTATAACACGTAAACCCATTCTGATACAAGTTCTTTTTTTTTTAAAAAAAAAAATTTTATAACAAATTAATACATTATAAAAAACACAGTTTTACAGGAACTTCTTTAGCCTACAACACAGCCAAAGGGTTGCTCTAAAACCTCGTATCTATATGTGTTGCTTAGTTGCTAGCTTCTTCCCCACTTTTAACCCACAAACTTTTAAGGTTTTACTTAGTTGACCCATAGATTAGTAAGGTCTTGCTTAGTCTAACATGGAACATCTTAGAGACAATTGAAATCATGTCACAAAAAGACTTGAACTCGAGTAATGGTGGCGTATAAAATGTCACTAAGAAAAACAATTTATTGCAAGTACTTTAATGGTTAACCTGGTCTTTCGGCATGAGCAACTTATGTTCTTTTCATTGATCATATGACTATTACTCTAAAATTTTCTCACTACTGCTTTGTAGTTGCGGACTATGAATTTGCTTGAGTTACCTTCATAAACCACCAAAACCAACCAAACCATCCAAACTTATAGCATGCTTGTTGGTTCAGTCAGTTTGAATTATGTACAGTTTGTTGATGTCATGGCGACAGATTTAAAACTTAAAATGGGCAGTGTCATCTATTACAACTTAACATTAAACTGGTGTTAATATATATATATATATATATATATATATATATATATATATATTTAATAACTATGGATGATTGAGTGAATTCAGGTTTAATGAAATGATGAGATATCAAAGAGGGAATATGAATGATGGATGATGATGAGTAGCCATCATCAACCAATAAAAAGCTTTTCCTTTGAAAATCCATGTCATGGGTCAGCTTTTTTCTTTTTCCTGCAAATGCTGTGGGGTCATTAAATACTCCATAAATCATCAAAATTAACCACTTTGATGGAAATAATCTTCAACAGTCTCATACTAATCACTCATAAGTTGACCATCAATCAAATAAACATTTTTTCAGATTAATCATCTGAAATCGTTGGATTGTGATCCAATACCTGAACTCAATTGAAACTTAATTCAAAAATAGATAAAACCATGGTCGATTGGCAAATATGCATCTTTAAAAGAACTGAAGCATGTTGTCATGTCCTGACCCGATCCTTAGACACACAGCAACCAATCATCCTTAACTGCATACCAGCATCAGATATCATTTAAAGTGTGCAATATATGTAAAACTGAAATTTAATTTTTTTTTTTTAAAAAAAAAAACTCTACAAGTGTGTGCTGAACAAGATAGCAGTCAACTAGGTTCTTTATATTACGGGTCAGGTTGGGTTGACCCGACAAGCTTTTTGTCAAAATATTGTCTTCTTTTTAATGAATAATAAGTCTGTCTATTGTTAGCTAGCTTTGAATTATAGAAGTAGAACAGAACCCGAAACTACTGATTCAAAAGAAAAGATTTTTACGTGAATACCTCCTATATGCAGGGTTTTGACCCATGGTCCGTATAAAGCTAGGCATGTCAAAGCGAGGCCCAGCAACAGAACGGTAAACATAAAGTTTTTCAACATGACAACTATCAGGTCTTGAATCTAAGTCACCCTGCTCATCAATAACTTCAACATTAAGCCTAGGCATCTTCTGACTCAGACGCTTACATGCACCGAGACTAACCGAACACGAAGACATCCAAAGGGATCGCATTGTCTCCAACTTGGAAACATTAGCCAACAAAGCCTTGTCCCCGAATGGGCAATCTCTAATCTCAAGCTTCCGTAAGCTGTCACATCCAGATAACACATGATGTAAGCCCAAATCCGTATCACCAGCAAAAGCTATTGAAAGCATCTCTAGTTTCTTAGCCCGTTTGCCAATGTACTCAAACACACGGTCAGTGAGCAGCCCAGATAATGAAAGACGCTGAAGTTGTTTACAGTGGTCAACTATGGCTCCAAAACCGGAGTCCAGTGGTTCAAAGGTTAGGTAATCAGGGGCCCGTGGTTCAAGGATGCATAGACGGAAACAGGTTAGGTTAGGACGGTTCTTAGCAATGCTGCTCAATGCAGAATTTGACATCTGTCTGCAGAAGTAAAGAACAGATTGTAGCTTGGTACATCCTTCAGAAACATCAACCAGACCTTGTTCTGTCAAGCTTACGTTTGCATCGGCTACAAAAGGGTCAGATGGGAAAACCCTGAGTTCTCTTAAGTCCTTACAGGATAAAGAAACTGCGTTGAGCCCAGTGTCTTCAATGTAATCCAATACCTGTGATCAAATATTTCATCAAATATAGTCATTAACATAAAACATGAAACAAATATATGAAATCATCAAATTTTAACAACACTTACTGATAAACTCTGCAGATTAGGACACAGGGTGATGATTTTGGTGACATCCGGGCTTTGAATAGTTGCATAACTCAAGTTCAAGGATGTTAGTCTAGAACAAACAGAATAAAGAGCTGGAAGATAAGAAGGAACAACATCCCAGAACCCAGAAAGACCCTTGAGTTCCTTACATCTAGAGAACGCATCTGTCAAATTCGTGTACACATCAGATCGAATTTCAGCAGAATAAGCACCTGTACCCAGTTCAACAAGCTGTGGAGCCCGGTGTAGTAGGGTGTAGAGTTTTTCAAGGGGAACCGCACGGTTGAGTCTGAGAGTTTTGAGGTTGGGCGAGCGGGCAATGAGATGTTGGAGGACTGAAAAACTAATCTCTGAAGACAAACAAGATATGTTAAGAGATTGTAATGAGGTGCAAGAATTAGGGAAGTGACTTAGCCAGCGCCCGCTTAGGTCTTCAACGTCACTCTCCCTCAAATCCAGTTCTCTCAAATCTCTATATTGTAAACAAGGAAGATGAGTATGTTGTAAAACAAGTTTTTGTCACAGAGAGTATGAACATGAAATTGTTTTAAAGTTTAGAATAACACACAAATTAGCATCAAACAATCAGAAAACTTGGCATCAAGCAATCACTCATAGTTGGGAATTATTAAAGAAATGGAAAAAAGTAAAGCAATCTTAGAAAACCAGATGCAAATTTCACTAATTTATAAGCTAATTTTAAAGACAAATGAGACAAAATCCATACTACTCAAAGGCAAGCTAGATGAGCGCCTAGCAAAAATGCTTTGCGTCCATCAAGGCTCACAGGAGCACCACCTAGTCAGATTTCAGTCAAAACTGGTCTATGAAACATCTAAAATTGCTCAAAAACATCTACAAGTGGTTAGAAACATTTAAAAATGGTCAGAAATATCTAAAAATGAACTGTTGAACTAGCCAAGCTTAAAAGATGTCTAGAACCCCTGTCATGTTTATCCTTTGTACATTGCTTGAAAAAAGCCTCTTGCTTTTTAAGCAGCGGAGCCTTTGACTCGTATGGCGAATTCAACAACAAATTGCAATGTTTCTACTTAATTAGAGATTAACATTCGTCTAATTCCGATTTTTGATCTTAAAATTATCTTCCGAAACCTAATTCAAACATTCATCCACACAAAAATCAGTACAAGAAGTAGAATCTCACCTGCAATTAGCAGCAATGGCAGCAAGTCCGTCGGTGCTGAAACCCTCACAGGACGACAACACCAACACCTTAAAGTTCTTAAACGATTTTGCAATCAACTCCAAGCACTCATCCGTCACCACCATCCGCTTAAGCCTAATCTCCTCCAACCACGGACACGCCTTAGCCATTTCACAGATCCACGGGTAAAAATACCCGCCCCAACCATCCGGTACCAGATTAAAGTCCGCAAAATGCGGTTTCCCTTTCACCTCCACAGATCTCACCTCCGGAAACCGCCTAATCACAATCGCCGGACTCACGGCGTAACAGTTTCCGACGAAAATCCTCCTCCTGCACCACCGCTCGATATCATACCACGACTTACACACCAACGACACAATGTTCCGGTCAGTATGCGACGTTATGAACGACAACACATGCTCCAACACCTCTTCCGGAAACGAAGACCCCATACCTAACCGTAAACAAACAAACGATACTCAGATGTTCAGATTCCGGATCTTAATTCTAAGCAAAAAACACCATTAACGAGCTCAGATCGGAGCTGGTTTTAGTTGTTTGGAGAGAGAATAACATGATTGGTGTGATTATGTGATGAAAATGTAACTGGGGTTTTATAACATGTGTGTGGGGTTATGGTGGTGGGACGTACGGCAATTGATCGACGGATGGAAGGTAGACACGTGTTGTTGGGGTAGTGCTATGGACCGTTGGATTGAGAGGTGTGTTTTGATGAATGTGAAGGGAGTCTTATCCTTTCGCGACGAAGCGCAGCCGCAGAAAACGGGTTTTGTGCATACGGGCGGGGAAGTGTTTGTACTGTACTACTTGCTGTCTTTTTACCTACTTGCGTCTGGCTGTTTTTTATTTACATTTACAGTCCTTCGATTTTTAAATAGTTACGGTTTGACACACTTTGTTTAGGTATATGTCGAAAAACTACTTGGGCATGTTATACTAATACATCAATGGAAATTGAAACGGTAATTAACTAATTATAGTCATTAAGATTAGGTTCGGGACTATATAAAATATTTAAATTGTTCTAAACTGGATATTATAAGTTTGTATATTTATATACAATGATACATTTGTTTGTAAAACTTAAAAAAAAAAAAAACAATAACTGCTAACATTAACATCAAGATTTGTGACTTGTTGCTGTGGTGGCATTGGAGCATTCATGATCACCAGATTCGACGCAATGTTGATTACGGCCTGAGCCTGTCATATCATCAAATTCTCAAGTCTTTGTGAACATTGAGTGTAATGTCATACCTCATGATTTATTATAACAACTAGATGTGCTTGAAGAGTGGTGGCGGCTAAGTCTGATGCAGTTTCAGCTATGGTTGTAGTTGATCAGACAGACATTGCTCCCAAGAACTCTGCTTTGCAACGAGAATCAAAAACCAATACCGAAAATATCCAAAGCAATGAGCATGGATACCCAAGAACTCTGCTTTGTCATATACATTAGGTATTTGTCTATTGTAAGTTCATTATATTAAAATTAATGTATATGACAAATCTATTAATGATTTTGCATTACTAGTGTTTATTAAAAAAAAACTAGGTTATTGATAAACCGGTGTATCAATAACACTTCTTTTATTGTATTTTTTATATTAAAAATATTAAAAAATGTAACAATAAAGGTAATATACTAATATGTGTATGATGTTAGAGATTTAACAATAGTGATGTGCATTTGATTGGATGGTGTTCAAACCTTATGGTGTATTATTGTTTTTTTTTTTTGTCATGTTATTCTCACACTCATAATACACCTTCCACGCCTATATACGTCTTGTATATTTCTATACGAGATGTATACAAGAACTATCATTGTTTTTAGAATTTCTCAGTGTTAATAATTGGATTGTTATGCTTCTCGTATAGGCTTATGTTGGGTGTATAGGTCATATACGAAGCATATAGACTCATTGTTGAATCAGTGGGGTTTAGAGGAGGTTATACTCCTTATATAAGCCTATATGAGACGTATAATGTCGATGTGATGTTAAAATAAAAAGTTAGATTTGTAAATAACCAAGCCATTTTTTTCATCATCATACTTAATCTACCATTTAATCAACCTAACATGTCAACTACAAGATTGAAACAATTGACTTCGAAAAATTGTGCTAATAACAAGACTACATGATTTAAAACCTCATTAGTCCTTATCTTGTTTGGTGAAGCATTTTCACCGATTACATTAAATGGGCAGATTAATGACAAGACTATTTTCTTTAATTATTTTTAAAACGAGTTCATTTTTTATTTAATTATATGATAAGGGTACTTTAGTAACTTTTACCTCTCTTTAATGTATGAATCGTAAAAGTTATTCGGCTAAGAAGATAAAAAAAAAAAAAAAAAAAAAAAAAAAAAAAAAAAAAAAAAAAACCGGTTACTTGGCTACTTGCTATCATAGGTAAACATTTACATCAAATGATAATGTATTATGCATCATTACGTAATATAGTAAATTTAAAAGTGCAATAACAATTTACAAAGTTACTATTTTTTCAGATAATTTACCAAAAACAATAATTAAATATGTCACATATAAAGTCAACTATCCTTTATGGAACATCAAATCTTAGGAAATAACATTTTCTGTAAAGAAATAATAAATTTTAACTAAAATTAGTTTAATAAAAAATCAATGATTTGAAAGCGTGCATTAGGATTGAAAATTTGTAATTATCATTGATTTAACGTGTTTTGGAAGGATTATATTTTGTCATGGACCAAAATCCCAAATGACAGCTGGATCAATGGTTAATGTGGTTGGGGCCCACAAGCGGCAATGTTCATTTGGGCTAAAAGTCGACAGATCATATTGCAAGGGCTTATGTATTTTATGGGCTCCTTATTTAGATCATTAGATGGCATGGCTAGTTATTTTTTTTAACCGCCAACTAATCAACTGTCGAGTAATTCGTATGCGGCTCTTAATAGCTAAAGAATGCCCAAGCTGGTCACTAGTCTAGACGGACGGAGCCCCTAGCCCACCAGTTACCAATTCCAGGGGAAAACCCGACCCAAGCACCCGCCCAAAGGCACGACGGTAGAAAGTCGGTAAAACCGGATGGGATCAAGAATCGAACCCTAGACCTGGGTCTTCTATCACTTCTCCCATAGATCTTACCACTAGTTATTAACTTATTATTTATTTTATTATTTGGATGGAAAAACTCTATACGAGTATATGACTAGCGTGTATAGTATTGTAAATAATATATAACTCGTGTTATTTTCAGCAACTAAATAACTCATTTCAACTAATAAGAATTTGTCATACAGACACGCTTTTAGAAGATTTAAAAACTAACTTTAATCACTTGACCTAATACAAAAATCAAATTTAATAAGAATGTGAAAAGTGCCATGTTATTAAAAAGGAAACCTGCAACCCCATAACAAGTGTCATATAAATAAAAATGTGACAAGTGTCACACTCTTTAATAAGAATGTGACAAGTATCATATGAAAAACCAATATTAGAATTTCAATGAAATGCTCGTATAAAATTGAAAGGTTTTCTCTATAAGATTTAGTTTTACATGATATAATCTTTATCCCCAGACATACATACATACATACATACATACATACATACATACATACATACATACATACATACATACATACATACATATATATGGTGTAATTTCTTTGTTAACTCATGTTTATTGCGTTAACTAAATAACTACTTCTTATTACTTTGTGGCTCACATTAAAGTAAATCTAAAGGTGTATGTTTCATCTTATTTTTTATTAATGTAAGTAAGCCCTACATTAATTAAAAAAGAAGAACAAACATACACATTTATATTTACTTTAATGTGTGCTCCAAAGTAATAAGATGTAGTTATTCGGTTAACGCAATAAGAAAGAGTTAATTTTTATCATCTCCCTATATATACACACATAGGATTGGGATCAAATAATAACCCACTCTTAGAGCGATAACTCATTAACTTTGCCAAAACGAAGCCGAATCTTGAATTTTTTTTTGAACATCATTGTAACACAATTAGAACACTATGTTCTTTTATGAGTTTGTGAAAACTCATAACCGTTTAAGAGATATCATAGTTGTAAGTTTTTGACAAAAACAGTTACAGTGTTGTAAGTCAAAAACTTACAACGATTATATCTCTTAAACGGTTATGAATTTTCACAAACTCATAAAAGAACATAGTGTTCTAATTGTGTTACAATGATGTTAAAAAAAAATTCAAGATTCGGCTTCGTTTTGGCAAAGTTAATGGGTTATCGCTCTAAGAGTGGGTTATTATTTGAACACTTCCCTGTACATATATATACATATATATAGGCATAAGTCGTCTTAAAACATAATATAAACTACCTAAAACAAGATATAAACTACTTAAAACAAGTTATTGGTGTTTATACATAAAGTTTTTCTACGGTTACATGGTGGTTTCCGAAACTTACTACGGGGTACAGCGGTTTCCAACAGTTATGGGATTACATTGTTTTTGTTGGCTTCCTACGATTACATGACGATTTCCGACATTATTTGCATATTATCGATTTTATTAGCTTGATGTTTTTGAACAAAGATGGAATTTTTATTTATCTTTATATATTGTACTTTAATTAATCAAACTAATAATATTGTTTTCATATAGAATATTAAATGGTCAAAAACTTGTGTGTTACATAGATTAAATAAATGAATTTTAAAATTATATATTTTAAATGCAGTATCATATATTTTTCAGAAATAATTTCGTTATTTATAAAAATTTTAAAAATATGACTTATATCATAGTCATATTAATGTATCAAACTAAATAAAATCAATATTACTTATTATAAAGAAGATGAGAAAAACTAAAAGATAAAAAAACATGTTACAAATATTAACAGGAGACATAATTGTGGGAAATCAAAATTTTAGATTACCTATAAAACTTGTACGTCTCTTAAAAATATATATTTACAATATAGTACAGATAACATGCAAAAATCGGTTCCTATGGGGTCCATGCAATCCTCACTACGACTTCGTGAAATCGTTCTATGAGTATTATAGATATTGTGAATTCTTTCTAGTTTGCTCATATATGATGTCATCCTAAACTTCAAATTTAAGTCACAAATTTATACTGTTTTATATTTTGTTTTACGTTTTTTTTAATATATTTTCATGCATTAATTGCTAAATTTGTGTAGGTTTTACATGATTTATCTCTTGATTGCGTGTTTCCTTATATTATGTTTCTTAATTATAATGTGTTTTTAACTTACCAAATATGTGTAGTTGAAAACTTATTTATTAAAATACTAGCCTAGAAACCCATGTATTACATTGGTTGAACAAATATAACATGTTATAAACAATGATTTGCATAGAGATTTATATCTTATATTTATTATTTGTTGGTAAAATAAGAAATATGAATATTTAAAAATTATAAATAACAAATAATTATAAATATATTAAATAATTTTAAAATTATATAAACATATATAATATAATTAAAATTTTATTATATTTTATTAATTAATAGGAAATTAGTAAGTTTTTTATGATAAGATTTATAATTAATAATATTTAATTATATAATTTAATGAATAAAAATTATCAATAGTTTTGGAGAGAGAGGCGAGAAAATTTTTTTTAGAGTTAATTAGAAGATGACATGTGTCTCCTAAAAATACTCTTTTATTAGAGTAGGTGGATGTGTTTTTCTTTATAACTTTTTTCTTTATATATTATTTAAAAGTAATGAAATGAAAAAAACACACATTTCGCTAAATAAGTTTTCAACTACACCTGTTTATTATAATACTTTTGTGCTACCACACCCATTTGAAAAAAAAAAAGAAAAAAAAAAAAAAAAAAACTCTGACCGTTCATACATTTTTGGCATTTCACCACGTCGATTTAATGCAGCGACGCCTGTTGTCACCACGTTGTTAATATATGAATCTAAGGTATGTAATATATTCTATATCATTTAACGCGTTAATATAATCATAGACTTTTCCAAAATTGGTGCCACCCATGGGCCATGGCCAATGAGACTTCAATGGTTTAGGAGAGAGCCAATTTGAAAGCTACTTTCTAGTTTCTTCTCGTTTATTGTGTTTTATTTAAAATAAATGGTAATTTCACTCTTGTTTCTTTATATTCACATAAAATTTCAGGTATAATACTTTATGTATAGAAATTTCAAAAGCGGTTCTTTAACTTTTCAAACGTTGCAAACTCGGTCATTTATATGCTAACTTTGTTAAGTATTAAAATAACATGAACAAAATTTTAAAGATAAGTTGTTGGAGTGTATTTTATTAATGATCACTTTTGTTGACTATTTATCAAGTTCTTAAACCTTTAAACGTTAATAATTTTTACATATGACGTTATTTTTTGAAAAAAAAATCATAAAACGAGCAATTTTTTTATCTTTAAAATTAGTATAGTGTTGTTATATAAAAATTTTGTTAGTTTATTGTGTTTTTTGTACAAATCATTCTGTGTTTTGTAAATGTCTTTATGCCTTTTACGTTTTTGCTCAATATTGTGTTTTCCTAAACAATTTAAGACACAATTATATTGCAGAGTACATAATATCAAGCAAAGATGACACAATTACGAGTATGAATGATACGATGCTTTTTAATAAAGACACAATTACCTATAAAAAACACAATTACCTGTAAAAAACACAAAAAATAATTATACACAAACGTTTAAGAAAGACACAATAACGATATTTAGACATAATGAAGCGAAAAAATCATTTTTATCGCAACACTATACTTATTTTAAAAATAAAAAATGCTTATTTTTATGATATATTTTAAAAATATATATTATCGTATGTAAAAGTTATGAACGTATAAAAAAGGTGAAGGAAATATGGTCATAACTAAATCGAGCTTTAGCAACGTTTCTTCTTAATTTTTTTTTTCCTTTCAAATTCAATATTATAATCATAATTTTTTTAGACTTCTTTAAATAAAGAAGAGTATTTAGTGAACCTAACCATATATATATTTGTAGACACACTAAGTTTATATGATGTGTACTTCACGATTTAAATATAAAGAAAATACTAAATAGTCATAAATGAAAAATAGAAATAATTTTTTAGATAAAATATAATTATATTATGTCTTATTAAATGCCTTAAATAATAATTAAAAACTTTAATAATTACATAAATAATACTCCATCTAATACATAAATTGAATATTATATTAAATACTTAGTTTTTATTAAGCTAACTATTGCAAATCAGGACTTTAAGATATTTTCTTGTAATATAAAGAACCTAATTTGTTAATAACATTAAGATAAAAAACCAAAAGTATAATTTTCCAATATCTTTATAACCTTCGGTTTTAAAAAAAACTATTTTTTTTAATATTCTCAATAAAAAAAAACACATATTTTTATAGGCAAATGGGATTTAAATAAACCAAACTTTGATCAATTGGCAGCTGTCGGTCCCAAGTATAAAAATCTTCAATAATGGTTTGAACTTTGGACATATTTACCTCTGACGGATAGCCGTCAAAAAAATCCTACCTACGTTAACTTTTTTTTCGAGTTTCGAACGAATTTTTGAGGGCTTTTGTTTAGATAGGGAATACGAGTCGAATGACGTATAACTCATCTCGAAACATTGTTTCAAAATTCCCAATTTTGGTGTTTAAACTTTCAATTCATCAAAGAAGTCATCAAATTGGGAAATTTGGAGCAACGTTTTGAGGTAAGTTATACGTCATTCGACCTGTATTCTTAATCTAAACAAAAGCCTTCAAAAATCCGTTCGAAACTCGAAAAAAGTTAACGTGGTTAGGTTTTTTTGACGGCAGTCCGCCAGAGGTAAATATGTCGAAAGTTCGAACCGTTATTGGAGATTTTCATAGTTGTGACCGACAGTTGCCACTGGATCAAAGTTTAGATTATTAAGAGCCGATTTGCCTTTTTTATATAAATCTAGTTGTTTAAAACTCATTTAGAGTTTATTTCATTTCTAAAAAATTATTCTTTCTAAAGAAAACTTCTTTTTTATAAAATTTTATTTAATAAAATTATCAATTTTAAAATATTTTGTATTTTTAAAAAGTTTAGTTTTTTAAAAAAAATCATATATCATACATTTTTTTAAAGTGTGTCTGTAAAAAATATTTGATAAATAATTTTCGAAAAACTATTTTTTTAATTTAAAAAAAATAATATCATTAATCATCAATATATAATCTTATATTATCTTATCTTAATCTATTATAATAAAGCAAAACATTTTTGCTTATGTGTCAATACCACAATTAATTCTTTTTTAAATTTGACACGTGTCAATTCCACATTAAATTTTAATGAATTATTGACACATGTCAATTTATAATTAAAAACAATAAAACAAATATATCCTATTTTTATGTTAACTAAACCAATCCTATTTTTATGGTGACAAATTTAAGTTATATTTTTCATTTAACATTTATTTGATTATTATTAATAATATTTATTCAATGTTTTTATTTACGTTTATAGGTATAAATGTTAATTTTTTTATTAACAAAGACAATGTTTTATTTATATTAGATTGAGAGACCAAAATTATCATACCACGGAAATATATTCTTCCTCTCAAGGAAAAATATGTAACTAATTTTAAAAGTTATTTAAATATGTAATAAAAGCTATTTTAAGAAAGAAGGATATATATATATATATATATCCCTTTGTTAAATAGGTAGATAAGCTAATACGGGACTCAAACCCGTGTAATACTCGGGCTTATAACCTAGTCTATACTATATAATAAAAGAGTAACAAATTTGCCACATGTCACATTCTTACACCACTAATGCCACATATCACCTTCTTGCACAACAATTGCCACTTGTCAACACCTTATAATTTCACTTAATTCTCTCTCCTATTAAATAATTATATTCTCTCTCTTATTAAATAAATAATTATAATACTAATAACTAACATATTATTTATTTTATTATTATAGAGCACACTTTAAAATTTTTTTATAAAATATGAAATTCTCTAAAATCGAAACTTTTAAAGTAAGAAATATTTTATTTTCATAAAACAAAATTTATGTAAAAAACAAATTATCTTAAAAAATGATTTTTTTTTAAAATAAAATATATTATAAAAGGATTTTTTAAACAATGAGATTTTTATCATCCAATGACGTTTTTTAATTTAATATTTTATATTAAATCCGTGTAATACACATGTTTATAACATAGTGCAATATATACAAGTAATCTAAAAACATAATATTTCATTTATTTCATCCGTGTAACACACGGGATGGATTTAACCTAGTATACTAATAAACAAAGATGTCTTTTTGTCACATGTCATGTTCTTACACCCTAATTGCCACATGTCAAATTTTTATAAAATTCATTTAATTATCTCCTAATAAATAATTATATTCTCTTTCCTATTACATAATCATAATACAAATAACTAATAATATTAATTATCTTTTAATAAGAAAACACATATAAAATTTTTTTATAAAATGTAAAAAAAAGTTAATATTAATTTTTTTAAAATAAAAAATATTTTATTTTTAGAAATCAAAGTTATATAGAAAAAAAAATTTCTATAAAAATGAATATTAAAAATATAAAATATAATATAAACCGGTGATTAAAACAATAAGATTTTATAAACCGATGACATTTTTTAAATTTATTTAAAAACCAAAGTAAAAAATGATCAAGAAAAGTTACACTTTTGGTCCTTATTTTTTAACGTTATATATAAATTGAGTCATTAAAATTAAATAATTAAATAAATTATATATTTTACCTTTTTGATTTATAAAAGTTAGTCTTTGATAGAATAAAAATTGAAACTTTATTATCAATTTGTTCAAAGATAATAATCGTTACAAATCAAAAATATCATATATCATTTGTATAGTTATTAAAGTTTTTAATTGCTTTTTTATTACTTGAAGTATTCATTAATATGTAAAGAAATCATTTTCTGTTAAAATATCATTTTATAATTTTTTTAAATTTTATTATTAATTAATTAATATTTTTATATTAAATTCGTGTAATACACGATTATACGGGTAATACTCTAGTTATATAATAAGAGGTGATAAAAGAAATAATAACAATCCATAATGATCCCAGTCTCTCTCTCTTTGTGTATATTGAATCTTGATCACCGTCATACGCATCAAGTTCAATACGCTTTACCGATCGTTTTTTTAAATATAGTAATACAATAATTGAATAAAAATAAATTTTTTTTTGATTTTATGATGCAAGTTTTCTGTTGAATAATTAACTAATAAAATTTTATTAACATTAAAAAAAATATAAAACGAAAACAAATCACATGAGTTTCCATCATCCTTTTTCTTGTTCTTGTCAAAACCAACGTGACTTTGGTACTCTATTCGTCTTGTTAATTGATTACCTTTGATCAAAAGTGCATTATTCTTCCTTTACTGTGTGTGTTTTTGACCTAAATGCCTTTTTAGCAAACTAAACAGTAAACACTCTCTTTTTCTCTCTAAAGTCTCGTGCGCTGCAACAGGTAATTAAATTAGACGTGTCAATCTTTACCTAAATCAATATAAATTGGTGTGTTTAGATGAATAATTATTGTATGATGGTCTGAAATGTGTAACATTATAACATGAAATATGTTGTGTTGTGTAACTCTTAAACATAATACGGGTCAAGAGGGCAGGGCCGGCTGAAGCTTTTCGGAGGCCTTAGGCAAATAATAAAATTGAGGGTCTTTTCATAAATAATTTTTTGCTTGCGCATATGGTTCATAAATTTTAAAAATCATAAAAATATGTTAGATTATCTACACACACATAAGTTTACTCATAATTACAGTTAATCAATAATAACATAGATGACATAAACAAAGTGTCACACCCCTGCGCCGCGTGCGGAATCCACGGCGCGGTGACGTATGAACAGTTGAATCATGCACAAGTATTGAATAAGAACAACCACAACGGATTACTATGTTTCATAATGTTAAGACAATTGTTTAGTTACAGACAACTATCTACCAAAAGAAAGACAACTACAGACCCAAAATATAGTTACAAAATAAGACTTCAAACAAGACAATTAAACAATCAGGATTTAGTGTGTTTCTAATCCATCCTAGCATGTTTCTTCATCTTGTTCTATCTTAGAATGGTCTCCTTAGTTGTCCCTGAGAATGTCTTAAACCTGATTACCTGAAACACGTGAAAAGTAACTGTCAACTACAGACGTAGTTGGTGAGAACAATAGGTTTAAGCATTTGTAAACGTGAATATATGAGATAAGACATAGGTAAGTTAAAGCATCATAAGATTCACACGGATGAGCTGTAACCCAAACTAACATCAAGTAAGAAAATGAGTGTAAACAGTCCAATCACTGTTCGCACGAAGCCAACATATAATATCAAGTCCCAAACCACGTTTGGAGTTAGATTATGTATAGCAGTTTTGAAAACCATAATGACACCAGACCTGTAGTTAGCTTTTAAAACAAATTTAAAAGCTAACTCAATCCTGGATAAGAACCAATGTGTCCGCTTTCCCTTGTTGTGATCACCCAGTACTAACGCTAATGAATATGATACTTGATGCTTTTGCAAGTTTGTTTACAACAATGGACACCATGTTTTCTGAACCTTACTTTAACCGGATGTGTTAATGTCTTATTAAAAACCTGGATTTAACTCCACGAGTTAAATCCTTTGTTTTATGTAACATGAAATGAATCCCTTGATTTGATTACCATGATGTGAACCATATGATTTGAATACCATGGAATGAACAACTAGCTTTGAATACCACAATTGAAACATTTGATTTGGATACCCCAAAGTGAACCACTTGATTTGAATACCATGATATAGTGTCCTTGTGTACAACAAGGATTAATACAAAAGAGAGTTTATGAAATCATTTATTTAAAAGTGTTCATCCTTTATAAGAACAATTGAGTAACCCTGTTATAAAACATCTCAAAAGTCATTATGAAATCCTTTTTAGTAATAAGAGTTTAATAGGGAATAATTCCTTTAAAACAGTTGACAATTTCCTTAAACAGTTGATGAATCCCTCGGATTCGTAAGATGAACCTGTAATTTTTATGAATACACATAACCTGTGTAATGAAACAAGATTTAAATAGTGGGTTTGATCACGTGTTCCACCCCAAAACAGTTATAAAACAGTAAAAGAGGGGCTAATGTTCTCACCTGTCTGCAGTAGACTCTGAACTAAAACAGATAGCAAGTAGCAAACAGGACTTCTAATTGTCTCCTATAACAGTGTAATCATACATAAGATATAGGATTTATAATTGTATAACTTTGATTCATTGATTGACTTGTGTTCTCCTGAACTTGATTAACACTTGATTACTTGATCATGATTATGATTGTTGTGAAAACTTGAATGTTATGATTTGAATCAATTGTTCGATCATGGGTCAATGAAACATATGAAATGTTCCTCTGTGTTCAAACTTGTTGGTACACATCACATGTGTTTGAGAAATTGATTAACCTTTGATAAACATGAAATGTATGAATATGTTTAAGTGTTTTAGACTCTTGTGTTTATGAATTGATCTCATTATTAGTTTAGGTTAATCTTAACCCAACTAAGTCAATTCATAGACATTTTGCATCATAGGCCACACCATGGGCCATTTAAGTTACAATGGGCCATTTGAATATGGTGTTGGGCCAAGCAACTTGTCTATGGGCCATGTACAATGCCAAAGACCATATTGGGCCAACTTAAAGCTCTTAATGGGCCGAAAGCCACAATGTGGATCAAAGGAAATAACATGGGTCTAGGATGATTGTTTTGGGCCGGATGGGTTTGAATTGGGCTTATTCCCATGTGGACCGATGTTTAATACTCAATTGGGCCATTTGGAATCATAATGGGCCGAAAAGTATTAAATTGGGCCGGATATAATTGAATTGGGTTTATTCTAATGTGGGCCGAGCTAATACAATTGGTTGGGCCAAGGTATACAAAGAAGTTTGCATGTTGTGGCTCGGCTTGAACAACCTTGGCAGCGAACCTATTATGGTTTTTGCCTTAGGTTCGGCCAAATAATACAACAAGGTTCGGCCCTAGGGTTGCTGCATCATGGGTTCATGGAGTAGCTAGGGCTCGCCACATGCATCAACTAGGTTCGTGAAGGTTCGACATAGGCTAAGCGATTGCATGAAGGTTCGTAGCAACAAGGAGGGTTCGTGGTACTGCTTATGGTTCGGCAACATCACCAAAGGGTTCGGTGACACCATGGTTCGGCTGAGAGGGTTTAGGGTTCGTAGCATGCATGAGAAGGGTTCGCCAATCAAGTCAGGGTTCGCCTGGGATGTCTGATCGAAGGAAGGTTCGTCTGGAAAAGCTGATGATGGTTCGTGAGCTGGTTGGTTCGGCAAGGGCTCGCCATAACTCAAAAAGCTTCGGCCGCCGCATTAGGGTTCGGCCGTGAATCCCCTTGAACGAACCTGTACCTGCATCATCATCGCATACCATCCTTTCCAGTCCACTAGCTACGCTGATCTAACATCCAGAAAGGTTGTTATGGCTGCGAAAACTGAAAGGAAAGGGGCTAGGACCGGCTTTGAGTCAAGTTTCAACAACACACCCATGAAAACCCTATTTTCCAGATTTTTCAAGCTCAATTACCTCAAGATTCCGTGGTTAAAATTTCAGATCCTTTGTACTTCTGCGTAGAGAATGTCGAGAGCTACGAGTGGCCACCAAGAACACCGAATTTCGTCAAGAAACGAGCGAGTTACGAACGTTTAAAGTTGGTTTTCTTAGATAGAGAGGGTAGACGAAATTGTAGAGAGAGAGTGAGTTGGTGAGGTAATAAATGAGAAAATCACCATCTTTAGGGCTTTTATAGTCCGTGTGGTATTCGGGTCCGTTTCGGTCGCTCGGTTCGCATTTCCGACACGTAACGCGTATTTTACGCGGTTTAAAATAAAAGAGTTGTTAAACTCATTAAAATGATGAGTTTCAAAATTGTAAAAATATAAAATAATTAATATAATTACTTTTACTCTTCGTGCGTTGACAGATCGTTAAACATTCACAATTACATGTATACCCGCAATCGCGTACGTTTTTCGATCGTATTAATTATTTAAAGTCGTTTAATCATAATTATAAGTTCAACATTCGTATCATTATGGATCGTCACCCATAACTATACTCAGTCTCGCTTACGTATTACGATTTTTGTGAATTAATTAATTGTTATAATATTCGTCTCGACACTACGCACTAACACTAACCTGTTACACCGAACTCAGTATATATATAGGGCTCACTCTCGCTGCCCACCACTGTTTCGATATAACCAGTTACTGTTCTTGCCTAGTGAAATCGACTGTAAATAAATAATACATACTTGTTTCTGCATACTAAGATCTTGTAACACACAAGCACGCATTATGAACATATGACTCACATTGATGAACTGAACATGAACAGACACTGTTCTAACACTGTTTACGACTACATGACTAAATGTACAAATGTTACACAAAGAATGTTAGAAAATATAATAATTAGTGATTATATTTACCAATGGAAAGTTTGTCTAAATTTTTCATTTGTACCATTAATAAAAAATTTCTTCTAACGTCAAGTAACGATGTAACAAAAACGTAGAAGCCGTAATTATTTGGTGATAGAAAAACTTAAACAAACTCTCTTTTAAGAATGTAAATGGAGTCTCTAATTTTCCTGATTTAAAACGACAAAATTTTAAAACGACAAAATAAATAACTTAGACGATAACCCGAACAATTGGGGCCCCAAAAATTTGGAGGCCCTATGCGCTTGCCTCTAAATTTATAAAGAGAGGCCGGCTCTGCAAGAGGGGAAACATAAAAAACTATGTGAATGCAAACGTTTAAAATGACTAATAACAAATCTGATGAGAAAATTACTAAAAATTACCTTAATAGACTATTTGTTTAGTTCCAACACATTAGAGTTAAACAAAATTGATGCTTTTTGAAACAATAAATTTTGACCAAAACTATTTTGATTAAAATTCGTTCTAACTCGTTACCCATCACAACCCGCTTATTTTACCAAGCTTAGGTTAAATTCATTTCAAAGATAGCAATAATCGATCATATATAATTTATATATTGTGACAACTAGTACCTGACCGCCCGGCAAGTCCGTACGGTATGTGTACTTGCATACAGTAACTATGTGTACATACGTATTTGTAAACAGTTTTTGTATTAACAGGATTCTAAATACAAGAACAGTTGTACGTATTTTTGTGTAAACTTAAATACATTAAGTACAACGTACATTTGAAACATTAGTTGTGTTTATTAAGTGAAAACTTAATTACAGTTAACACAACAAATCATGAGAAACAACGGTGTTCAAACAATTATCAGAAACAAATCGGTTGCGATCTGATGTCCATAGATGACAGGAATCAGATGGCCGACAATTCAATGCGAAAACAATGCGAAAACAGGATGTTTAGTTGAGTCCGACAGTGAGGAAACACAATTTAAACATAAACTGCAGTGTCGTTTCAGAATAACGAACTGACAGTGTGTTTGCGTGGGTGACGATTCACACAAACATATCTGTGAGTTTAACGTTCTGAAATGATGACTGGAAAGTAGAAAACAAAAGTCGGAAAGCAAAACCATCGTCGTGTTCGTTCGAATGACGATTCGAACGAATACGCGCGATTGTGACGCGATTCGACGAAACGAAAACGAATTACGACACGAAACGAATTTAAATTTAATAAAATATAATAATAAACATTTTTACAATTTTGAAACTCGTCAAATTAATTAAATTTACATTTTAATTATTTGATTTAAATTTCGCGTAATTTTCCGGATACGCGACCAATTAACGAACCGAGCAACCGAAACGGACCCGAACACCCCGCGTGATATAAAAACCCTAAGTAAGCATTATTTTCTCATTTTATCATCTCCCTTCTCTCTCTACACAAGATTTCCGGCTACAACCAAAATCTCCATTTTTACACCTTCAAATGCTCATAACTCTCTCATTTCTCAACGGTTTTGAGTGATTCTTTCGCCCACGTGTAGCCCTTGACGTTCTCTACATGAAAGTACAGCAGATCTAAGGGTTTAACCACTGAAAACGAAGGTATGAAGCCATGAAAATCATAGAAAATAGGGTTTCTCACTTCTTTTGTTAACCCAACCACTCGATCGGATCCATAGCCTACCCACAGTCCTTACACCTTCGAGAACCACATGATTCATGGCACTATTACATCATCAGTCGTCTAACCTACCTAACTGATGGGTATGATGGTGCTAGGAGTGAACAAGTTCGTGGGTCTTGGAGCCGCTCAAAGCATCTCAGCCGAACCATGGGTTGCCTAGCCGAACTAGTGCAACCTACGAACCCTTCGGTCCTATCACCACCGAACCATTCCTATGGCGAACCTTCCTTTGATCATGAACGAACTCTTTCTGTTTCAGCATTTCCGAACCAGTGGATACCACGAACCATCTTATTCCCGAACCTTTCTCAGCTGTCACGAACCCAGGAGTCAACCGAACCTCAAGCTAACCGAACCCTAGAGTACATGCAGCGAACCTGGTGCAGAACCCACGAACCCTGTGATTTTTGGGACTCACGAGCCTTAGGTAAGCCACCCCTAGGTTCGCTGGTTTTTGGGACTTGTTAATCTCAACCGGTTACACTCTCTTATTTCAGCCGAACATGTTCAATCAATCGGTTTTAGCCAGCCCAATGTTACAGCCTGACTATGAGGCCCATGATCTATCTCTCTCGACCCAATGACACTCCTTAGCCCAATAAGGATAATCTGGCCCAATTTCTTTAATCAGCCACGTATAGGCATGACCCAGATGGATGATTTGATCTACACATATTAACCGAGCCCACATAAAATCTGAGCAGGCCCAAAACCAGTTAGCCCATGTTATGGCTTTCGGCCCATACCCATATTCTGTATAATTGCTTGGCTCAAAGTAAACCCAACAGAAAGTAGCTGGCCCAGATTCCATGTTATGGCAGCCCACAAACATCCTTGACCGAGTCCTCTCATTCGGGTTCAACATTTCGAAAGGCTCAACAATTTAATGGACCCAACATAGCCTAAGGCCCATAAGATTTTCACACACACCCAATTGAAACTATTTTACTTAGTGGGCTCATGTCCATTAATCTCGGCCCAAGGCCCAATGAAATTCGGCCCAAGTGAATTTCGGCTCATATTGTAACAAGGCAATTTAGCATAATAAAACGGTAATTGTGGGAACTATACGAATCAAGGGTGACTAGTGATAACAAGACCTTTATCAAAGAAATTCAAGTGATAAATTAACAATTTAAATCCTATGATGAATCTTAAATTATTGAGATCGAATGTTAGAAAGTCAACGAATTCTAGACAAGGGCCGAATCATCACCGAGACTCAAGAGTGTTAGCCAACTTTAGGGCTAACACGTGCACGCGCACAAAATCTACAATTTAAACTTATAAGCTAAATACAACGTGAAATCAATACAGGGTCTTGAACACACAACAAATACAATCAAGGAGCGCGTGTCTTCATTCTTTTTAAGCTAAGTCAACCCTACAACAGCAAGGTGAGTTCATATGCCCCTTTTACTTTTAATCTTAACTGATTTTAACTCTCGGGGCGGAGAAACATGTTTACTTTTATTTATTTAAAAGTTTTGCTTAACATGTTATTTATACTTTGATTTAGATAATATTAATTTGTTTATTATCCTTTATCATTGTATGCATGCTTGTATGATTATGAGATAACAGGGAAACTCAGATGATTATGATAATGTAATTTCTTAATCATCAACACATTAGAATAACTTAGTTATAAGATGATAGCTTATAACACTTAGTTATTTTCACATGAGCAAATACTTAGACAGTTTACACATAAGCATAACGAGAACAATCCCTCATTGAGACTTTGGGATCACACGGATTACAGTAAATGATGATCATGATAACGTAACTTCATGGGATTCTTATCATTTACAGTAAATGATGATCATGATAACGTAACTTCATGGGATTCTTATCATTTACACATAATTAACATAATGTAATAAGACAAGTTCTTATTCGACTTTGTTAAACACACGAGAACATTCCCACACGGATACTTTGGGAACACATTGATTCAGTAAATGACGATTCTTATCATTTACAGTAAATGACGATCATGATAACGTAACTTCATGGGATTCTTGTCATTTACACCCGATTATCATAACGTAATAAGACAAGTTCTTATTCGACTTTGTTAATCACATGAGACAATCCCACACGGAAACTTTGGGATCACACGGCGGGATAGGAGAGAATGGAATGCATTTTAATCTGATTACGTGAGGATTCAAAATGGATTCCATTCGGATTCTATACGTTGCATTTGGGGACATATGATGAATAGTTAACTAATACTTTTAATTAAATTAAAAGTGTATCATAAAAGTTAACCTCACAAGTAATAGAATAATATAAGGATCAGATTTAAATAATCTAAATTCCTTAATTTGATGAGGGTTTATCAATACTTCGGTTTGATAACAAAACCCCTCTTACCATATCATTATTCTACACGTGCTGATACAATGGACAATACAGATAGTTGGGAAGTGGATATCTTTAGTTGTATCGCAAGTGGTGTGGAGTTTGGTTAAGTATGTGGTGGGATAGCGTCTGGGCTTGACCCTTTCGTGATTCCCTATATATAAGCATACTTAGCTAGGCGATATACTACTTGTACATATAACTAAGGAGAGGCCATTGGGTGGAACAGATGAACAAATATACAAGCAACAGTTATAACAGTTAATACATTGTGAATGTGTGCATGATCAGTTCAATGGTTTTTCAATTGACTTACTTATGAACTCACCAACCTAGTGTTGACTTTGTTTAAAATACATGTTTCTCAGGTGACGAACAGGTGTAGACATATACATGCAAGGATTAAGCTAGTGGACTTTTAGAAGACCTAGCTTTATTTTGTGTTGCATGCTTTTGGTGCCTAAACAACGAATCATCTTTTGTATATCTTGTACATATACAAGATATCGTTACACTGATTCTTTTGGTAGATTTACTTGATTAAATTATGAACGATACGGTGTAATTTAATCTTGTAATTCTATATCATGGATGTGTTAGCGTTTCTCATTTATTTATCATGTGCTATATAACAATCTGATCATCTCGATTATCACTCAAGATATCGCGCCCCGGGAACCTTCCGCCCGACGGGAAACCCGATCCGTTCCCGCCGGCCCGGGGTGTGACAGATTGGTATCAGAGCCATGGTTATAGAGAAATATAGGTCATATTACTTGAACGGTTTGGCCTAGACTATAACCTAGGGACCCTCATGTATAGTTTTATGATATAGGATTTATTTGCATACGTTACATCATTTAATCATAAACACTAACCGATAAATTTTCGGTTAGGATCGACATGTCACAAGAACCACCACCACCACCTCATCCTCCTTCATCAGAGGTGGAACCCGCGACTGCTGCACTGGCGGCCCTGATCACTGAGCAGTTAGTTGCAATCATTCCTGATATCATCAACAGAATCAGGAACAGCGAAGAATACGCTAGGAGTTTTCCACCTGTCACTACCAAAGGAAAAGAACATGCGGAATGTGACACCAGCAAGAAACACAAACATCACCCTGAAAAAAAGCAGAAGATGACTATGAACTACACTGAGGCCACACCTATCAGGCAGGTCATGCCGGACCCGACTTTAATGGACGGCAAGATTTACAAGGGAAAGGCTGCTCTTTGCCAACACTGTCACTATCACCACCATGTCAATGCCCAGTGTCGCCAATGTACCTTTTGTGGGAGGATGGGACACTGGGTTAGCCACTGCAAATATGCGATGGGATCGCCTCGCGCTGGTATGTTCTTTCAGTGTCACGAATGTGGGTTGCTTCATGCTAGGAACAAACCATGCAAACATTGTTTGAATTGCGGGAGGAAGGGGCATTGGAGTCGTGATTGTAATAATCCCCCGACTCATAACCAGAACCCTGGAAACACTACTTATCCCCTTCCTCGATACCGCAAGGATTGCTATGTGTGCGGAATGTCTGGACACGTTATACGAAACTGCCCAGTAAGGGTATCTTCAACAGTTCCAACGGCTCCAACCGCATCAACCACCACCGAGGAACTGCTCGCTCTACCAGCACCAGATGTACACGCGGAGTCGGATGACTCTGAAGGTATGTCATTTTAACCATGCATATTTGAATTAGATATAATGTTCAAAATTATATAGGTATGTATTATATGTAGTTAATAATATAATTAAACATAAGTATAGATTAATTAGGCGCCATCTAGATAATAGAATTTAGTATAGATAAACTACTACGCATTCCTATGGAGAACAATGAGGTCTTGGAGATTCGTGGAGACCAAGCGAAACGCATTGTCAAGATAATATCTTGCATGAAGGCTCGCAAGTAATTACGAAAACAATGCGTTGCATTTCTAGCTCACGTGATTCAGAAAGACAAGAAGACGATCAAGATTCAAGATGTACCAATTGTGAGAGATTTTGCAGAAGTATTTCCGGATGACTCACCGGGACTGCCACCCGAGAGATTGGTGCAGTTCCGAATCGATTTGATTCCAGGAGCAACTCCTGTAGCTAAGTCTCCTTATAGACTTGCTCCATCAGAGATGCAGGAGCTGTCTAACCAGTTACAAGAGCTACTTGATAAGGGATTCATCCGACCGAGCTTTTCCCCGTGGGGAGCTCCGGCTCTTTTTGTTAAAAAGAAGGATGGAACCTTCAGGATGTGCATAGACTATCGAGAACTCAACAAACTCACCATCAAGAATCGGTACCCGTTACTGAGGATTGATGATTTGTTTGATCAGTTGCAGGGAGCACAGTACTTTTCAAAGATAGACCTGAGATCAGGTTATCATCAGCTCCGTATTCAAGAAGAAGATATACCAAAGACGGCCTTTCGTACTCGATATGGTCATTACGAATTCATGGTGATGCCATTCGGTTTGACGAACGCACCGGCTGTGTTCATGGATTTGATGAACCGGGTGTGCAAGCCGTATTTAGATCAGTTTGTTATCGTCTTTATTGATGATATACTGATTTATTCAAAGAACGAGAAGGAACACGAGCAACACCTCAAGACAGTTTTGGAGCTTCTGAAAGAGGAACAACTCTATGCCAAATTCTCTAAGTGTGAATTTTGGTTAAGAGAAGTTCAGTTCTTGGGTCATGTGATTAACAGTGATGGTATTCACGTGGATCCTGCCAAGATAGAAGCAATCAAGAACTGGGATGTGCCTACGACACCAACGGAGATCAGATCATTCTTAGGATTGGCGGGTTATTACAGGAGATTCATCTCGAATTTCTCCAAGATAGCCTTGCCTCTCACCAAGCTCACACAGAAGTCTGAACCTTTTTGTGTGGACACATAAGCAAGAGGAGGCATTCCAGACATTGAAACAAAGATTGTGCAATGCTCCAATCTTAACACTCCCAGAAGGCAATGATGACTTTGTAGTTTATTGTGATGCTTCCCATCAGGGACTCGGATGTGTTTTGATGCAACGAGACAAAGTCATCGCGTATGCCTCACGACAAATGAAGATACATGAGAAGAATTACACGACACACGATATTGAACTGGGAGCTGTTGTTTTTGCACTAAAGATTTGGAGACACTACCTTTATGGTACTAAGTGCACTATCTTCACAGATCACAAGAGCCTACAGCATATATTTGATCAGAAGGAACTTAACATGAGACAAAGACGTTGGGTTGAGCTCCTAAACGATTACGATTGTGTAATCAAATACCACCCGGGCAAAGCAAATGTTGTTGCAGATGCTTTGAGCCGAAAGGAAAGAGTCAAACCCTTACGCGTTCGCGCAATGGGAATGACCGTGCAAACAAGTTTGAGAGATCACATTTTACAAGCACAACAAGAAGCAGTGGCAAGAGACAATCTGAAACGCGAGCTCGATTGTGGAGCCGAGAAACATTTCAAGACAAAAGAAGATGGAGTTATCTATTATCTGGATCGTGTTTGGATTCCAGCAGTAGATGAATTTCGAACACTCATTTTTGACGAGGCACACAAGACACGTTATTCAGTTCATCCTGGTGCCGATAAGATGTACCAAGATCTTAGGTCGTTTTATTGGTGGCCAGGCATGAAGAAAGACATTGCCACTTATGTTGGCAAATGTCTCACTTGTGCCAAAGTCAAAGCTGAACACCAGAAACCTTCGGGTTTGTTGGAACAACCAGAAATACCACAATGGAAGTGGGAACAAATAGCTATGGATTTCATTACCAAGCTACCCCGCACTTCTAGCGGATACGATTCTATTTGGGTCATCATTGATCGATTGACCAAATCCGCACACTTCTTGCCGATCAGAGAGACATACAAGATGGAGAAATTAGCAAGACTATACATCGATGAAATAGTAGTAAGGCACGGTGTGCCATTATCTATTATTTCCGACCGGGACAGTCGATTTACTTCGCGGTTCTGGCAATCATTGCAACAATCCTTAGGGACAAGTGTTAACTTGAGCACTGCTTATCATCCACAAACGGATGGACAAAGCGAGCGCACCATTCAAACCCTAGAGGATATGTTGAGAACATGCATCCTAGACTTCGGTGGAAGTTGGGATACACACTTACCTCTCATTGAGTTCTCCTACAATAATAGCTACCATAGCAGCATCGGATGTGCTCCTTTTGAAGCACTCTATGGTAGAAAATGTCGGTCTCCAATTTGTTGGACCGAAGTGGGAGACAACAGAATAACTGGACCTGACTTATTCAGGAAAGTACTGATAAGATTGCCCAGATACAACAACGATTACAAGCAACACGTAGCCGCAAAAAGAGTTACGCAGACAAACGGCGCAAGCCTTTGGAATTCGATGTGGGTGACCGAGTCATGTTGAAAGTGTCCCCATGGAAAGGCGTAGTTCGTTTTGGGGCTAAAGGAAAATTAGCACCTAGGTATGTCGGACCGTTTGAGATTACTCAACGCATAGGTCCTGTGGCATACAGACTCAGACTCCCTGATGAGCTCAGTGGAGTACACGATGTGTTTCATGTATCAAATCTCAAAAGGTGCTTAGCAGACGAATCATTGATCATACCATTGGAAGAATACAAGTTGATGAGCAACTACATTTCATTGAAGAACCTGTAGAGATTATGGAACGTGAAGTTAAGAAACTGAAACGTAGCCGTATCCCTATTGTAAAGGTTCGATGGAACTCCAAGCGTGGACCAGAATTTACTTGGGAGCGCGAGGACAACATGAAAGTCAAGTATCCCCACCTGTTCGAGAAGTAAAGACCGATCTTTATGCTTAAATTTCGGGACGAAATTTCTTTAACAAGGGGAGACTGTGACAACTAGTACCTGACCGCCGGCAAGTCCGTACGGTATGTGTACTTGCATACAGTAACTATGTGTACATACGTATTTGTAAACAGTTTTTGTATTAACAGGATTCTAAATACAAGAACAGTTGTACGTATTTTGTGTAAACTTAAATACATTAAGTACAACGTACATTTGAAACATTAGTTGTGTTTATTAAGTGAAAACTTAATTACAGTTAACACAACAAATCATGAGAAACAACGGTGTTCAAACAATTATCAGAAACAAATCGGTTGCGATCTGATGTCCATAGATGACAGGAATCAGATGGCCGACAATTCAATGCGAAAACAATGCGAAAACAGGATGTTTAGTTGAGTCCGACAGTGAGGAAACACAATTTAAACATAAACTGCAGTGTCGTTTCAGAATAACGAACTGACAGTGTGTTTGCGTGGGTGACGATTCACACAAACATATCTGTGAGTTTAACGTTCTGAAATGATGACTGGAAAGTAGAAAACAAAAGTCGGAAAGCAAAACCATCGTCGTGTTCGTTCGAATGACGATTCGAACGAATACGCGCGATTGTGACGCGATTCGACGAAACGAAAACGAATTACGACACGAAACGAATTTAAATTTAATAAAATATAATAATAAACATTTTTACAATTTTGAAACTCGTCAAATTAATTAAATTTACATTTTAATTATTTGATTTAAATTTCGCGTAATTTTCCGGATACGCGACCAATTAACGAACCGAGCAACCGAAACGGACCCGAACACCCCGCGTGATATAAAAACCCTAAGTAAGCATTATTTTCTCATTTTATCATCTCCCTTCTCTCTCTACACAAGATTTCCGGCTACAACCAAAAATCTCCATTTTTACACCTTCAAATGCTCATAACTCTCTCATTTCTCAACGGTTTTGAGTGATTCTTTCGCCCACGTGTAGCCCTTGACGTTCTCTACATGAAAGTACAGCAGATCTAAGGGTTTAACCACTGAAAACGAAGGTATGAAGCCATGAAAATCATAGAAAATAGGGTTTCTCACTTCTTTTGTTAACCCAACCACTCGATCGGATCCATAGCCTACCCACAGTCCTTACACCTTCGAGAACCACATGATTCATGGCACTATTACATCATCAGCCGTCTAACCTACCTAACTGATGGGTATGATGGTGCTAGGAGTGAACAAGTTCGTGGGTCTTGGAGCCGCTCAAAGCATCTCAGCCGAACCATGGGTTGCCTAGCCGAACTAGTGCAACCTACGAACCCTTCGGTCCTATCACCACCGAACCATTCCTATGGCGAACCTTCCTTTGATCATGAACGAACTCTTTCTGTTTCAGCATTTCCGAACCAGTGAATACCACGAACCATCTTATTCCCGAACCTTTCTCAGCTGTCACGAACCCAGGAGTCAACCGAACCTCAAGCTAACCGAACCCTAGAGTACATGCAGCGAACCTGGTGCAGAACCCACGAACCCTGTGATTTTTGGGACTCACGAGCCTTAGGTAAGCCACCCCTAGGTTCGCTGGTTTTTGGGACTTGTTAATCTCAACCGGTTACACTCTCTTATTTCAGCCGAACATGTTCAATCAATCGGTTTTAGCCAGCCCAATGTTACAGCCTGACTATGAGGCCCATGATCTATCTCTCTCGGCCCAATGACACTCCTTAGCCCAATAAGGATAATCTGGCCCAATTTCTTTAATCAGCCACGTATAGGCATGACCCAGATGGATGATTTGATCTACACATATTAACCGAGCCCACATAAAATCTGAGCAGGCCCAAAACCAGTTAGCCCATGTTATGGCTTTCGGCCCATACCCATATTCTGTATAATTGCTTGGCTCAAAGTAAACCCAACAGAAAGTAGCTGGCCCAGATTCCATGTTATGGCAGCCCACAAACATCCTTGACCGAGTCCTCTCATTCGGGTTCAACATTTCGAAAGGCTCAACAATTTAATGGACCCAACATAGCCTAAGGCCCATAAGATTTTCACACACACCCAATTGAAACTATTTTACTTAGTGGGCTCATGTCCATTAATCTCGGCCCAAGGCCCAATGAAATTCGGCCCAAGTGAATTTCGGCTCATATTGTAACAAGGCAATTTAGCATAATAAAACGGTAATTGTGGGAACTATACGAATCAAGGGTGACTAGTGATAACAAGACCTTTATCAAAGAAATTCAAGTGATAAATTAACAATTTAAATCCTATGATGAATCTTAAATTATTGAGATCGAATGTTAGAAAGTCAACGAATTCTAGACAAGGGCCGAATCATCACCGAGACTCAAGAGTGTTAGCCAACTTTAGGGCTAACACGTGCACGCGCACAAAATCTACAATTTAAACTTATAAGCTAAATACAACGTGAAATCAATACAGGGTCTTGAACACACAACAAATACAATCAAGGAGCGCGTGTCTTCATTCTTTTTAAGCTAAGTCAACCCTACAACAGCAAGGTGAGTTCATATGCCCCTTTTACTTTTAATCTTAACTGATTTTAACTCTCGGGGCGGAGAAACATGTTTACTTTTATTTATTTAAAAGTTTTGCTTAACATGTTATTTATACTTTGATTTAGATAATATTAATTTGTTTATTATCCTTTATCATTGTATGCATGCTTGTATGATTATGAGATAACAGGGAAACTCAGATGATTATGATAATGTAATTTCTTAATCATCAACACATTAGAATAACTTAGTTATAAGATGATAGCTTATAACACTTAGTTATTTTCACATGAGCAAATACTTAGACAGTTTACACATAAGCATAACGAGAACAATCCCTCATTGAGACTTTGGGATCACACGGATTACAGTAAATGATGATCATGATAACGTAACTTCATGGGATTCTTATCATTTACAGTAAATGATGATCATGATAACGTAACTTCATGGGATTCTTATCATTTACACATAATTAACATAATGTAATAAGACAAGTTCTTATTCGACTTTGTTAAACACACGAGAACATTCCCACACGGATACTTTGGGAACACATTGATTCAGTAAATGACGATTCTTATCATTTACAGTAAATGACGATCATGATAACGTAACTTCATGGGATTCTTGTCATTTACACCCGATTATCATAACGTAATAAGACAAGTTCTTATTCGACTTTGTTAATCACATGAGACAATCCCACACGGAAACTTTGGGATCACACGGCGGGATAGGAGAGA
The DNA here is from genome assembly GCA_009363875.1 of Mikania micrantha. NCBI lineage: Eukaryota > Viridiplantae > Streptophyta > Magnoliopsida > Asterales > Asteraceae > Mikania > Mikania micrantha. The sequence goes on along the minus strand of SZYD01000709.1, from coordinate 48,223 downwards.
ATGGAATGCATTTTAATCTGATTACGTGAGGATTCAAAATGGATTCCATTCGGATTCTATACGTTGCATTTGGGGACATATGATGAATAGTTAACTAATACTTTTAATTAAATTAAAAGTGTATCATAAAAGTTAACCTCACAAGTAATAGAATAATATAAGGATCAGATTTAAATAATCTAAATTCCTTAATTTGATGAGGGTTTATCAATACTTCGGTTTGATAACAAAACCCCTCTTACCATATCATTATTCTACACGTGCTGATACAATGGACAATACAGATAGTTGGGAAGTGGATATCTTTAGTTGTATCGCAAGTGGTGTGGAGTTTGGTTAAGTATGTGGTGGGATAGCGTCTGGGCTTGACCCTTTCGTGATTCCCTATATATAAGCATACTTAGCTAGGCGATATACTACTTGTACATATAACTAAGGAGAGGCCATTGGGTGGAACAGATGAACAAATATACAAGCAACAGTTATAACAGTTAATACATTGTGAATGTGTGCATGATCAGTTCAATGGTTTTTCAATTGACTTACTTATGAACTCACCAACCTAGTGTTGACTTTGTTTAAAATACATGTTTCTCAGGTGACGAACAGGTGTAGACATATACATGCAAGGATTAAGCTAGTGGACTTTTAGAAGACCTAGCTTTATTTTGTGTTGCATGCTTTTGGTGCCTAAACAACGAATCATCTTTTGTATATCTTGTACATATACAAGATATCGTTACACTGATTCTTTTGGTAGATTTACTTGATTAAATTATGAACGATACGGTGTAATTTAATCTTGTAATTCTATATCATGGATGTGTTAGCGTTTCTCATTTATTTATCATGTGCTATATAACAATCTGATCATCTCGATTATCACTCAAGATATCGCGCCCCGGGAACCTTCCGCCCGACGGGAAAACCCGATCCGTTCCCGCCGGCCCGGGGTGTGACATATATGTTGAATAACCAAAAGAAAACATTCACATGTAGTAACGGATCATTAATTAAAGATAATAAGCAACAAAATAATAAATTTATTAAAATATCAAAGTGTTGGGCTTTAGCACATGCAACCAACCACCACCGTCAGGCCACCCCTAATCAAATTGCATTTCTAATTATAATGATAAGGAATTATTGCATATATCCCCTATTTACAACTCTAATTACATATATATCTAAGTCAAAAGTTAAATTACATATATATACTTTTATTATGATTTTTCTTCATTAGTTAAGAGGATATATGTAATTTAAAACTTTAGGTAGGGGGTATATGTAATTTAAAAGGTATGATATGAGGATATTTGTAATTTATTTTTTAAATTTGATATATATGTAATTTATGAAGTTTATAAAAGGATATATGTAATATATAAAGTTTATAAGATGCATTTTTATTAATTAAGAATATGTTAAGAACTATAACACATTTGTATATTTTGTGTTATAGGGAAGGAAGATAGTTACATAACCCTCTCTTCAATATCTTAACAAATCATTAATGCGTAAAGTACTAGTAGATTATGTGATTCTTACAATTATTAACATAAAAGATTAAAAGTGGTTATCCATTAAACATCTCAATATGATTTGGTTTAGTTTTTTTTTTAACAGCGAAAGTCTAAATAGTGTGAACCCACTGTTTCCAGGCCACGTCACAAATGTCTAGTTATTTGTACCTTACATGAGCCACCACAACCACCGCAGGAAGAAACCTCACTGTGAAAACTCACTGACCCCCCTCAGACCCATTTTTCGCTGCAGAAGGGATTTGAACCCAATACATCTCATTTGAAAGAATTTTGGGGTACCATTTAGGCAATGTCTTGGTATTTGGTTTAGTTAATAGTTATAGTATGTGTGTGTGTATTTATTTATTTTATTTATTGTGTGTGTGTAAATTGGATCCCCTTTCAATTATTTGGTTTGAAAAGGTGCTTTGTGGTATGTTTATGATTTGGATAGAAAACCTAACGAAAAAAGCCTCATTCTTCTTAATTTTCATTCAGTCTTTGTTGCCTTTATAAATTCTCTTTTCCACAAAGCTTATTGCTACAAGCTTTTTTTTTTTCAATTGATATAATGTATTTGACTTTGATGATTAAAAATTGCATTTATTGGAATTGAAAAAGCTTCTATCTACTTTTGCTCTTTTATTAGCACCAGTAGCAAAGCAAAATTTGGCCTAATTTTATCCTTTTTTTTATCATAATAATAACAATATTATTATAACTATTGTAATTACAATAACTTGTAAATCTTTATTGCTATATAAAGATAGATCAGTGAACTATAAATCATATTTAACTTATACCAAGTAATTTAATAAAAATAAATTATCATTTTCGTCTTTATATTTTACTCAAAACTCTAATCCAGTCGAAAATAAAAACTTATTACCGTTTTTCGTCCCTTTGATTATAAAAAAAACTCCATTTAAGTCCTTTTATAGTTATATTTAACATAATGGTTGAAAAGAAAGTTTTGTTATTAAAATTTAAAAGTTATATCCAATGTAATCCACATATATGATTTATATGAAATTCTATTACCATCCCTACGTATATTCCCTCCATGACGGTTCAAGCCGCTGGATCTAGGCATGACTCTATTATCTCCGGTTTTCCTAACGATGAGTCAGAGACCCAATTTGCTTGTGAATCCTAGGCTCTGGTTTATCCTCCCTGTCAAGAAAGCCTAGTCTAAGATGCAGTGGCATAAACTTACCCGTATTTGGTGATACATGAACCGTCAAATGAGGTACTGGAGATGGCAACCCGGTTCGACCAAGTGGCAAAAGGGAAATCGAGCCGACTCGATTGTTGGCCGATCCAGTTAAGGGTGTTCATCGGGTCGGATAACGAGCTATTCGGTATTTTTGGGATAGACCCGAAATTCAAAATATGTTACTGGACCCGAAAAACCCGAATTCGTTCGTCCGAATAACCCGAACAACCATGTTTTTTTTCGGGTTATTCAGATATCCGACCTGAAAAAATCAGATATCCGAAACCCGACCAGGCCCGAATCTAAAAGCATATTATCTGACCCGAAAAACCCGAAATAGAATTCGGACACGGTTTTTTCGGGTTTCGGAATCGATTCGGATTTCGAATTTTTTCGAGTTTAGGATATTTTGAACACCCCTAGATCCAGTGGTCTTATGGCAAAAGGGGGCAGAGGCAATGGTTAGATGGTTGTTTAAGATGAGTGATTAGTTTCAGATATGGGCTAGTCAGAATGAACATGTTTCCATTGATTTGTGAAATTGAGAGAACGGTTGAATAAATTGATGAGGACGACGACGACGAAGATGATGAAAAAGACCAGGGATGATTGTTGTTGATGGTGGGAACTGATCGAAGGTAGAGGGTGTTGATCGGGGATATGATGCTTTTGTGATTCAAGAATCTTACTAAGGACGATTTTGAAGCAACACCAAGCCTTACATGACAAAAGACTATTTTATCTCTAAAGGTGATGAAGAAAAGTCCATCTTACCTTCTGGCAAAACGGCCAAACTAAGGCTTTCTTAACGTAGAGACTGAAATTGAGTTTTTTTTTACAACGGAGAGAAAATTGGTAGTAACTTTTTATTTTGGACTAAATTAGAGTTTTAGGCAAACCACATACACAAAAATGACACTTTATTCAATATTAAAATTCATCATCTCCTTAATAACCTAACACTCAAGTTAAGTAATTTATGGTCCATCTTTTCAACTTAGAACTTTCTAGCTTTCTTCTTTGGGGAGTTTTTGCGTGTTTAACATTTTTCATAGAGAGAAGAAAAAAATTAACAGTCAAATTGGAATAAAATGAAGGTTTTAAATTTATACACGGGCCTCATTCTCTGATGTGTTAGGTTGGTAATTTTTAAATAAAATTAAAATGTTAAAATGTCAACATTTTTAGGTATCAAGATGGTTTCCACCACCGTTTTGGGCTTGATTTTAACCTCTTTTGTCTTGATCTGCGTTTTTAGGTATTGATTAACTTCTCTGCTCTACAAAAGTTTTCGTCTACTCGCAAATCGATTAACCATGCCTTTGATTAAATCTCTAGGTTATGATGTTGTTCCATTTTGTGTGATGTGGATTTCCTTTGTTTGTTTCATTTTTTTTTAAATTCTAACCATTTCCATTATCACTATGTTTTATTTTTATAACCGTGAGAATTCACTTGCGTGGTAAACCCTCATGTCCCCCCAATACCAGACAAACCGAGAGAAGTAGGTAAAACGTGACCACAGACAATTGAGTTGGTGATCTCCAAGCAAAATTACTCTAAGGTGATGTTTGTTTTTTAAGCGGTAAAATGTTTGCAGTCTGCGAACCATATTTGTAGACATCTGTAGACAAAGAGGTGGACCAAGTGTCTGCAGTCTGCAAGAAGAATAATGTTTGTTTTTAAACGATGGTGGCGGTGGTGGTGAATGCCGAGGCCGGACGATAGTGGCCGCCACCGGCGACAATGGTGGCGGTGATGAGTGGTCTCTGCAGACCTTAAAAGATCATAAAAGTGGCTAGCCCACAACTGCACCATGAATATCACGTGAGACGTTTTTTAATGAAACATTTTTGAAAAAACAAACAGTTTGCAGATACCAATTTCTGCCCGTGGTTTGCGCGACACAGACAAAAGAGACTCCGCATATTTTTTGGAAAAAAACAGAACCTAAATATGAATTGAACTTGAAACATCTAGTTGTCTACGCTCCGCTTTAACCACTACACAAGTTACTTGGAGGTTTTGGTGTATGTGAATTTTGTTTCATTTTGATTTTTTGGCATTTCCAAGTTTTAATCTTGTTCAAATAAAGTAATTAGAAGTACTAAAGTGAAAAATAGTGGGTAATTTTGTTAATTGTCTAAAATTCCATTTGAAGGTTAAAATCCTATCAAGATAGGAAATAATTATTACATTCCAATGAGTGTAGAATTTATTTTAATTTAAATTTCATCATGTGATTTTAGAAGGAATGTTCTTCAATTTCAATTTTATTTTTGTGAAGCAACCTCCCTCAATTTTATATTTTAATTTGGATTATACGTATGAATTAGTTCTTATTCAATGTAGAAATGAGTTCCATTCGAATATTATGCATGCTAACATTTATTACAACAACAAGACAAATGATTAAAAATAAAAAATAATTAACTCTAAAGTAATGCTTTATAAACAATCGAATTTATAACTTTACATTTACTTGAATTATTTTTAGAATAACCTCACTAAGAACGGCTCTAAAAATTGAGTTGCCTAGGACAAGCCTGGAAAAAGGCCACATGAATTCAAATGTTAAAGTAGGGCGTTCAAAAAACCGAAAAACATTTAATATCATAAACCTAATCTATTCGTGACTAAAAAAATTCGAACCAAATTCTGAGTTCGGTTCTCGGTTTGGTTTTTAACCGTATCCAAATTCCGAATTTTGGTTTTCAGTTCGGTTATCGGTTCCAATTTTTTATGAATTCAGTTTGTTTGGTTAACCTATTAAACTGAATTCAGTATTTAAATTTATTATCTTATTAATAATATATGCGGTTGAATTCGGTTTATTTAGATCGGTTTATTCGGTTTTTAACCGATTTATTTGGTTTTTAATCAGTTTATTCGATTGAATTCGGTTTATTTGATTGAGGATATGGGAAAAATTGAAAATTAAACTGAATTGAATAAATTTTTATCTGAACTGATGAACACTCATAGTTTAAGGGTATGAAACTAACTTCTGAAACTTTAAAAAAATTACTTTTTTGTATCTCTTAAATCTTGTGTTTATAGGGGTTTTTAGTTATGTACAACTTGTTAACTTTCATTTGAATAAATTTCTATATATAAATACATACCAAAAACAATTTGTGCCCTCTAAAAAATAGGCCCAGAACAAAAGTCGGGTTTGCCCCTCATCTGGGCCGCCCATGGCCCCCACTTTCTTATATATGCTATATTAGTAAATCTAGTATTTTTATAACGGTATTTTTTTTTTCCTTCCAATTATTATTATTGACTGGGCCCTCATGGACATGTACTATTCATTGGTGTAGACAGGAGCTTTTGTGGACCACAAAAACGCAATGGCATGGCCCATCAGACATGGCCCGATTATGAAAGACCTGTTAACTTTCGGCAACTCGATTAAGATGTATTGGGCCATTAAATGGTCCATAAAACATGGACCACTTGATCATCTTAGGGACCAGATCATGACATTTTGTATTTTCGTAAATAGCATAAAGGTAAACACGATTTATAGTAAAATAAACAGGTAAAAAAACATTTTAGAAATACATGTCATTCTTGACTCAAAGCAAGATAAACTTGTTGGTTTTCTAACACGATTCAGGTCAAGGTGGGTAACATAATAACTATGAGAATAGAAATATTTAAATGCATAAGAATTGTTAATAATATATTTGATGATAAAATTATTTAAGACTATGCAAAAACTATATGTTTAGTTGTAATTCATTTTAACTTGAACTAAATTTATGTTTTTTGAAAACGACTAATTTAGACTTAAACAGATTTTGCTTAAAACTCATCCCGACCTAAACTCGTTATGACATGTCACCCGTCCTGATCCAACGCACCCATTTTGCCAGAACCACGGTAAATCATTGGTTTTACGGTGCATCCTTAGTATGTTTTGACTAATTGATAGACGAGTTTGCTTGTGCATTGTATCTTTGTATTCAACCATCGTAAAGCTAGGTTTCACATAACCATACTTTAAGCGATCTACTTGATGTCTCAACTTATTTGAGTCCGGTCAGTCGTATAAGCAAACAACCCTGACCTTCACCATACACATCGCATTTATGGCTCGAGAATCCTGAACCCAATCGTCATAGTCCCACCATTTATGTTAACAGAGTCATATGGCACGAGACCCCCAATGGACAACTCCTAAGTCCCATCGTATTTATGGACAGCCTATGGTGCTTGTCACAAATCCCATTGAATCACGTTTTTAATTATTTAAGCAATTTACCAATATCATGTTTATGTCACACCAATGAGGCAGTGTCTCAATAGTACCCCAGGATTCTTCCAAATGAGAGGTCTTGGGTTCAAAATCCTCCCACAACGAAAAAGGGGTCTGAGGGAGTCAGGGGTTTTCCCAGTATGGTTTCCTCCTGGGGTGGTTATGGTGGCTCATGGGAGGTTCATGTAACTAGACCTTGGTGACATGGCCTTAAAACAGTGGATTCACACGATTGATACCTTGCCGTTAAAAAAAAAATGTTTATGTCACATTTTGAAAATGATATAATTAGCATTAACCAATAAAGACGTGTTTCTTCAAACATTCAAATTTACCACATGAAGCTAGCACAAGTATTGATTCATACATGATCATATATATACACTCGTATGGTACATGCGCGATGCGGGAAACACAGGAGATTTAAGTTAGGTAATTTTAAAAGTTTGTATGGTTCTGCTTTGAGTTATAACCCTAAAAAATTTTTTTTTAATTTAATCAGCTAAAAATGACTGTAAATACAAACATAAAAGGCCAAATGGACCAAAAATACTAAGAAACGATTTATTTGTTTTGGGAGGTTTTTTCTTTTATGCTCACTTCAATTTCCTAAAGGCTATTAATATGGGACAAAGTGTAAAGAAAACACAACATTTAGGTTAAATTTAAAAAATTGTACCATGAATTATTAAAGTTGTAAAACTCTTAATTTCAATATATTTAATCAAATTATTATTTTGTCTTACTAATATGTATTATACAGTAGTGTGTGTGTATGGTTTGTATCATGTGAAAATTCAAATCTAAAAAGTCAAGCGTATAAGATCGTGTCACGTGTCATTTTTATTTTTTTTAATATATGAGGTCATTTAAGAAATTTTGTAACTATCAATAAGTTATAGTTAATATAATGGTAACATTGTCACCATCTAATATATTTTAATCAATCCTATTTTTTTTTATATAAAGTTACCCTCTCGTTTTAAATATTCATAACTTTTTATAACGTATTAATTTTTTATAAAAATTACACCATCATACTCGTCTCATTTTTCTTTTTAATTCTATTAAAATCTCGACTAGTTTTTAATTCATATGCGACTTGTAGAGTCTTTGTTTTGTTTTATATTGCTATACTACCCTACTCTTACTTTATACAACTAATTTTTCAATCAAAACATTTCATTTTGTTTCGTTTTGCTACACTAAAAATAGACTTCTTTACATTAAACGAATTAAAATGTTAGAATAATTGATTTTCCTTGCATTTTTGTAAATAAAATTCGTGTTTTGGAAATACAAAAAATATATTTTATTATAACATTAAGTTTTATTTCATTTTAACCAAACTTAGCATGTTTACTTTGTTCGTATAACATAATGAAAACCTTCTGGATCTGTTTTTCTTGAAGTTTATTTTATTTTCCAAAACATAATATTTTAATTTATTTAACTTTTATATATCATTGTTGTTTGTTTTATTCATTACTAGCATTGTGTTTAGTTATGTGTGTTTAATGACAGGTATTCATGGGCTTTGGGTAATATAGAAGAGCCACATTTTAGAGAAGTTGAAAGGTAGAAGAAAAATCCTATGATTAGAAATAATAATTTTATTTTATAACTTCATTCGGGTTCACTGCAATATTTTTATGTATTTTTCATCTAGTTCTCAAGGGTAAAAATGATGATGTGACATATCTTCTAGCAATATATGTCATCTGATAGAAGCTTGAGGCTTTTGTTGTTTGGTGACGATTCCTTTTGTCATGCTAGGTTAGCCGAAAGTTGGTTATCGGTTGTGGGAAGAGACGAAGGGTTATATATATATCCACAAGAAGAGAGAAGATAACACAAAGTATACCGATTTGTACCATGTTTAATAGTGTACTCGTTAGAAACAACTGAACATGCTACAAGTCTACAACTAACTTACCATAATTTACAACCTTAACAAATTATGGAAAGATTAGGGATCACTACAATGATTCAGAAATAAATAATAACAATAATTTCGATGACCACATTCATGTCACACCCTCTCATACACAGTCACAAGAAGGGGTTGAGGTGGCAATCCTCTTTCCCCTCATCACCTAGTATGACATAAACCAACGAGACAGTGTCTTAGGGGTACTTCGGGATTATTCCAAAGGGAGGTCTCGGATTCGACGCCTTTCCGCAGCGAAAAAAGGGTCTGAGGGGGGTCAGGGGTTTTCCCAGTGGGATTTCCTCCTGGGATGGCTGTGGGGCTCATGAGAGGTCCAAGTAACTAAACCTTGGTGACATGACCTGAAAACAATGGGCTCACACGATCGAGACATTCGCCGTTCAAAAAAAAAAAACTAGTACGGCATAAATCCTTAATTTCAGTCTAATTCCTTGTACCAATTACTACGAGAGAAATTAATGTCATTAATGCCCCTATGACTTTATTTTAGATAATGTTATAATTTATCAGAGTCCATGTTATTCACACACTATCTCACACCTTTTACGCTATGTATACGTCTCGTATATGCATATACGAGACGTATAAAAGCAATCATTGTTTGTCAAAATTTCTCAGTGTCAATGATTGGACTCATATATATCTTGTATAGGCATATACAAGACGTATAAGAGACTAATCATTGTCGAATTAGTGGGTGTTAGAAAAGACGGTACACCTCGTATAGGCCTATATGAGGCGTATAGAATTGGTGGAGTGTTAAAATAAAAAGTTGGGTGTGTAAATAGTCAATCCCTTTATTTACTTTTAATTGTTTTTATCGTATCTCTTCATGTAGATTTGTCACGATATTTTTCTGAAAATATTATCACTTCTTAAGCTTTATGATGAAAAACAACTTTTCATATCTAGTTTATATTTTATTGCGCTATTTATATGATAACATTTAACAACAAATTTTATCATCCAGTAGGCTTTTAACTGGATGAAAAATAAGATTAGTTTTGTAAATAAAATTATTTGGGGAAAAAATGCTGGTATATCAGTAGCGGCACTTCATTTTCTTCGATGTGACCCAATTTCAAAAATGCGGTATCGTGTTTTATAAGATCTTTATCTATTTGTTTTTTTAGCAGCATCTTTATCAATTTACTAGGTTTAATTATGTTGCTTTCCATGTTAGCTTATTTTAATATTTTTATAGCAAATGTATATTTGAAGAATTACATATATCCATTGTAATAAGTTTTTAATATATAATATAATATGTTCTTTAAACATTATTTAACAAAATATATAATTTTGCAAATATAAGAGGGTTATGTTCTCTTTTACTACGATTCTTTTCAACTTTGAGGTAAGTGATATTATAAATATAGTTGTCCTTGGTAATGCTTATAGCGTATCAAACTAGTCTATCACGCAGTGTCATTATATAAGCGAGCTGAGTAGAGCTCAAATCTAGTTATCTTTTTTTTTTTTTTTTGTAAATCTTTTATGCAAGACTTGAATAACATATTTACAAACTACATTAGAAGAAAAATTGACAAGTGAATATACAAAGCACCTAGCTCAAGTTGAAGTTAATAGTGTTTTTATTGAGCTAACTACGAAACATTCAAGTGTCATGAATTAATTTTCCAATTGTAGTGGTAATAAAAAGAATGGGTAACTTCGTAGAATAGTAAACAAGTTTTTCAAGTGTTTCAATTAAGTCATCAAAAGTTTTTTGTCTCTTTAAAGTTACCCAACTTTTACTAAGTGTTCCAATCATGTGTAATTTTTTTATAAATATTTATTTTTTTAAAATTAATCGAGGCAAATGAAACATACATGAATATTTATAAGTATTTAATTATTATTTTGTCTCAATTTCATTTAAATTTAACAATTTTGAAACTTTGTTAGTAATTTATAAATTTGTTTTGTTTACAATTACTTCTTATTAGTAACTAGGTTATCAACCCGTGTATTACATGGGTTTGTAAATAAAAATATTTAATTTTTTGTTGATGTCTTTATAAATTTACATAATCAAAATAATTATATTAGTTATACGTTTTTAATATTAAAAAAATTTAAAAAATTAAAAATTAAAAATTAAAAAAAAAAGTTCTTAATATGTGTGTGCATAACATTAAGCATAGATGGTGTTTATTATCATATTATTAATTATTAGTATTAATTTACTATATTTATGTAAACAATGTATATAATTAATAACATTAATTGGGTGAAAACCGGTTTGGTTTGGAAACCGGTTTGGCGAGATAAGGATGTCAAACCTATAAAACCGGTTTGGACCGGTTTGAAACCGGTGTGAAACCGGTTTGAAGGGGTTGAAACCGGTTTAACCAGTTTGGGTGATGAGGATGCAAAACCTATGCTAAACCGGCGGTTCGGACCGGTTTAGGAACCGGTTTGAATGGAACCGGTTTGAGAATGTTAGAACACCGGTTTTTTTGCCCACCTCGCATCAAATGTTTTATGTTCGTGAATCGTACTTCTATCAGTCCATTTATTAGGTTTTAAGGGCCCACAAGAAACTGGTTTCGACCCGAATATATGCTGAGTTGCTCAACTTTTATCGAAGTGGATATGAACATGTTACATGCGGCTCGATTGGATCTCACTGAGGTCCGTCCATCTATTTGTTATCAGAGTATGAGACGTGTAATGAAAATCTGCTTTTATAAACTTTAGCAATAAATGATTAATTTTTTCAAATGACTTAAAAGAAAGACGCAATTGTGAAGAAACAAATCCACTAAATAATAATAAAATTTCGTAAATTAGTGACTAAATAGCAACCAAAGATTAATATATGAGTCATTTGTCTTATTTAATTTTAAACATTTATAAGTTTTACGAAAAGGTCACATGAAATGGAAAGACTTAATAAGCTCAATCACTGCCTTGAAATATGACAAAAAAAGATCACAATCTTTAAAATTACTCATATTAGATAGAGAACCAGTATTCTGCTATGTTACACAAATCATGATTTACAATCAATACAAAAAAACAAAAGTAAAAAAAAAAAAAAACTATCCAAGCTCCACAAATTTTAAAACCAAATGCACTTTAGTCAATATTATACTGCAAATAACTTCTTCAAACCATCATTGCAGCTTGCCAAAAACCTGCATTCAATTTCAAAAATATCAATCCTTGCAACCCAAAGCCAAATAATTATAATTTACACTAGGGTGACAACACGTGTTTTACACAAATTAAATAAATAAATTTAAAATTATTTATTTTAAATAGCATATCATATATTTCTAAAGAAAAGCTTTAAAAAAATTTAAAGAATAGCTTATGTTTTAGTCATATTATTTACCAAATTGAATAAAAATATCACTATTTAATAGAATAAAGATAAGAAAATTAAAATCTAAAAAAATATATTGTAAATATTCAATAGGAGTGAGAGAGAGAGAGAGAGACAAGAAAACAAATTTCTAGATGCCCAATAAAACTGTCATGTGTCCCATCAAAACATTTATTTATTATATAATATAGATATATATTTGAAAAATAATTAATATTTTATATCTTATAATATGACACCATTTCTTTATTCGTTAAACCATCAAACCAAAGAATTCTATATGTTTATTCATTTTCAAACATATCAACTCTAACCATAACAGAGTTGCTAAACTCATATCTAAATGAGTCAAAGTTGAAAATGTGGTAAACAAATTAGAGAGCTGTAATCAATGGGTTAAATTAGTCCTAAATGGTTAGCGGGTCAACGTGGTTTAATTAAACAAGAAGTCAACCAAACACGACCTAATAATTAAACAAGTTAGATATGACAACCCAAAACCTTCTTATTTTTGATTCATGTCGTGTTTAAGGTCGTGTCAAGAATTATTATCCCTAAAAATCAATATATCTGTTGACATAAGTCAAAGGCAGCCCTTTTTTGTCAAATATACGAAGTTAGAAGTGCAATCACCATACCAGATTACCGGTCATTCACACGCAATTTTGGTATCAAAGCTGCTAAGACAAATAGCAAACGCCTGGAAAGCAGATAAGGGGTACTGATAATCCATTGTGAATGCATCTTTTCCAACTTTTCCAAACTGTATAATCACATTATCATGTTCACCATTCTCTGTAGAAGCAACTAGCTGAAAGTTTTTCACAGAAGCAACAGTCACCCGCCCGTTGAAATTGAGGCACCAGCATTGCAGTTGTTCGTGCCACCTAGGTGCTTTGTTCTTCAACATCAGCATCGAGTCGTTTTGACCGGTCAACAATGATCCCGATTGGGAATTATCGATGCGTGCAGATTTTGATCTAAAGAAAGGTATAGATGAAAATGAATCGACGTTGCTGACAAGGAATTCAGTCTGAGTTGGAGCTATTCCCCCTGGGTCCATAGCACTTGCAGGAATTGCATTCATTACACACTGCATCCTTCTTGGACCCCTGTTGCTTACAAAATAAGATTTCTGTTACAAACTTTAAAATGAAGATTATTCTTGTAGTACGGTTTTTGTAATCATATTTAAGTTAGAGTTGACAAAAGCTTGTCTTAATACCCAAACTCGTTACAAAATTGAAAGTAGAAAACCTAAATTTGTTACTTTAGACCCTTGGTACCTAAACCTGGTACTTTTCACAAATCGAATAGGACTATGTAATTAACTCTGTAAATTATTAATGGTGTTTTGAGTGTAATTGATAAGAATAGTCCTTGATTTATTTCTAAAGATAAACCTAAGGTGTTACATGTTTATTCTAGAAGGGGGAAAAGTGTAATTTCTAAACAAAAGTTAGAGTTTGTTAGAGGAGAGAGAGAGTATATATAGCGATGAAAAGAATATGAGGTCAGGGAAGGTTTTTTTTAGATATCATGAGCTCCTGCATGATGCAGTGAGAGAGGGTGTAACCCTGGTTATTTTGATTTTCTCTTTTGATGTAATTTCAATCATTCAGTAATACAATATTACAATCATTTCCCTGTCTTCCTCCTATCATTTTCCATTTCAATTTCTAGTATAATTTGTGTGTTTGGTCTGAATTCCTGTCATTGGTCCGACCTGCCAGAGTATTAATGGTGTTTTGAGTGGAATTCTTGATCTAATATTATACCTGGACCCCAAGACATTAAGTTCGTATGAAATGTTGGAAACCGGGTAGTTTCCAGCTGGAACTCTAGGTGACACTCGCTTCATACTCCCAGGCCTCAAGGAATGACATTTTGCAGTCAAGGTGCCACCATTTGGAGGTTGGGCATCATATACAGTGAATTTAGTTCCAAGGAAGTTTGATCTGTTGCAAAATTCCAGTAATAATATTGGTCAAAAGCAATGAAAATCTATTTATACGTTTATGGAGAGTTTTACCTTAACTTCCCTATGTAAGTGCTGCTGCCTTTTGATACATCTTCTGCGTTTAAGGAAATTATATAATCTGTGCATGTAGCACGTCTACATTTTTTTGCAGCAAGAAGAAACTTCCCGTCATCATTTGATGCTGCCAATGAGTCGTATTAAAATATGTTAATTATTATACAGAACTAATTAAGTAATTATAATAAATTACGGAAACAAATATATGATTAGATGAGTATATGGCACCTTGGTTTAGACTGAGGTATAGGTGATATGTTTGAGCGCTTCGGTTCCGCTTTATAAAGCATTGTATCAGAGATCCCCTTGAACCAGGCTGGAAACAAAAAGAAATAAATTTCATGAAAAAAACTATATGATCCCTAAACATGTTTCCTTTGTTCTTTCTTCTTCTACCATACAAAAAATCATAAAAAAACCTGCTACACATTCTTTTACATAGATCTTGATAGCATAAGTGCTAAAAGATATAATATTACAGATTTTTTTTTTTGTATTTAATCATGCATACATAATGTTTCAAGAATAGTTTAAACATGGCTTAACCTAAATACATTATCTTGTGATTATATCTCTAAATGAAACATGTAAACACAGGAGACCCTCCATTTATACAATCCAACAAGAAGCGAAGCTTATACTTGATAGTAAATAATATATCAATGCATTAATGCAGTCGAGGTAATCCCTTAAAAGAACATATAATCACTATAATGGATTACACCAATATAGAGACACTGACATAAAAACCTGCACATAACAATAACAGCAACACAAACAGTAAAATTATTGTCACACTAATATAGAACACACATAATGTGGATTCATGATTAAAAGCGCAGGACTAACAAGTAATGATAGTGATTCAAAGTAGTTTCACGTTTTCAGTGTCAATAATTATCCAAGCCAACAATTTCATGGACATAATTATTTGAAAAGCTGTTTAAGCACGTGATTATCATTGATATCATTAAGCCTATTGCTTCATTTGAAGTTTAAAATTAATAAAACTACAAAAAAATATACACGTGATTATCATGATGTTACATATCATATAATTGAGCCAAGAGTCTCTCTAGAAGCAGCCTCTTTCCCCACAGATAGAGGTAAGGCTTGCCTAGCTGCCTGCATCCCACCCTCTCCAGACCCTACAAATAGTTACGTTACGAGTTGGATTTTCTGGGTATGGTTGCAATTGTAATATGCATAAACTTTCCTCACTCTCTTTCCCCATAGAAGCAGCCTCATCACACGTTACGAGTTGGATTTTCAGCTCTAGAACAAGCCCTTGTTTGTATTCGTTTGTTTAACTTTTAATTTGTTCACGAACTATTCATGAACACTAATCGAATGAAAATTCTTATTCTTGTTCATGTTCGTTCATTAAGTTAAACTAGTTCACGAACGCAAACAAACATATATTATTTAAAAAATAAAAACAACATTCTCAATCTCAAACATTATAGATAATCATTTTATATAAATATAAAAAGAAACACTTGATATACAATCTCAAAAAATATTTATCATAGAACAAAGTAGAAGTTAGAAATAATGATCATAATTGAAATTACCTAAACTAATGCTTCAAAGATTTTTAGTTTCAAATCATTATGTTTTTAACAAGATACAAATTTCAAATGACTAGATTTCTGTCTTAATTGCTACGGTATTAAACTAAAAATAACAAATTTAAGAATATAAAATACATTTAATTAATAAACATAATAAATGAACATAAACAAACAACTCATGAACACAAATGAACAAACACAAATTATGTTCATGTTCGTTCATTAAACTAAGCAAATGAAATTTCTTGTTCGTGTTCTTTCATTTATTAAATGAACGAACATAAACGAACTTCCCGCGGGACGGTTCACGAACTGTTCGCTGAACGTTCGGTTTGTTTATAGCCCCTATGCATAATTGCTTGTTGCAAAGATAAGACATAATAAATATATAATAAAAGCCTAAACAGCTATTTCCATGTTCAAAACCGTCAGATAGATCAATAAACCGTCCAACCTGGATCGCAAACTGAACAGCATAAATCTCAAACCAACTGAACAAGCTGACTTGATTTAGTTTGAGTGGTAAGCATGAGCTAATATGACAATTTGTTATTTCTTGTCACTTCACGAAAGGTAAGCATTAACGAATGTTGTGTCTTCAATTTCTAATTCCGTGCAACTAATGGCGTATGTTAGTGTAATTAATTGATTATTAATCCTAGCCCTAAAAACTCAAAGTCAATCCTTTCAATCCTCAAAACTATTTGCAACAAACATCATCAATCAAATCAAGCACAACAAACCTGCTTCAGCGAGATTGGGAAGGTCAATTTGCCCGAAAATTCAGGATTCTTGACAATATCTTTCATGATCTCTCTCCAATTCCTGCACACACCAGCACAAGAAACCACATTCTTCCTAGGGGGCCAGGCACACTCAGACGCCTCGATCCTCATCAACACGTCCCGTAACAGCTCAGGTGGCATGTTAGCCCAACAACTCTGCTTCAAAGCGTCAACAATGACCGAAGATCGGTCCTCCACCACTCTCTGTGATCTGGACCTCAGACCAAAGCCTTTCCTGGAAATGCTCCCAAAATCCCCCTTCATGTCCTGAAGTATACTCTTAAACGACATCTTCAAAGTTCAACCACTCGATGTTAAGCAGAATCAATCAATTACTACCAGATCACCGTTGAAATTGAACTTGAAAAGCATAGATTTACGAACTACAATCATGTAAACTCCAGCAGATACAGTATCTATCCAGATTTGAAATTCATAAACCCTGTGAATCAGCAACGCTGCTAAAAGGTGAATTGAAATTACTTACATGGAACTGATTGGATTTTGATATGAATTGACGGATGATTGCAACATAGACGTAGCGACTGAAAAGATAAGATTAGGGTTTCGATTGATGAGATAAAGTAGACGAGTGTTGTTGGGTTTAGACCATTACTGACGGGGTAACAGTTCACATGGCATCCTATCACGACTTAATACCGTTTGCCCCTCTTCTACAAATATGTATCTCTAAATGGTTTACTATTTGGCCTGTAAACAAGACCCACCAATGACTCTTGATTCCGCCTCATTTTACTGGCTTTTTACCGTTGTGTCTTTGGACGAGTGTTTGAGTCCGGTTTTACTCGGGATTTGGTGGCTGTGGGCTAAAAGATGCGTCCGTCTGAACTAGTAGCCAGCTTGGGCATCCTTTAGCCATTGAAGATCGCGTACGAAGTACCCGACAGTTGATTAGTTGGCCATTAAAAAAAAAAAGAAACCCCATTCAAACCCGACCCGTACGCATCCTTTGTTTAGTGGCATGCGTCATGCACCATATTCGATATCCCTTTTGATAGGACACGTCTTGATACCAATTTACTTTCAGTAGACAAAGTATTTTTTTTTTGGTTTGAAATATTAAGCCAATTGTGTTTCTAATTTCAATATGTTTCATCCAATTTATTAACCATATATTAATTTACTACCATTTACGTCTATAAATGAATCGAACAGTTTGTGAACTGTTTGGTGAAAAATTCGTTTATTTAGTAAATTAACGAGCACGAACATAAAGTTTGTGTTCATTTAATTAAATCAACAAACATGAATACACCTACTGTTCATGTATTTATGTTCGTTAATGTTTGTTTTCGTTAACTATTTAATGTTAGTTTATGTTCGGTTAAATATTTTATTTATGGATGATATGTATTTACATCTATGAGACTTGTCGTTTGCGTTCGTTATGTTTGTTCAATAGTGTTCGCGTTTGTTTATGTATGTTTAATAGTGTTCGTGTTCGTTTGTGCTTGTTCAATAGTGTTCGCAGTGGTGGAGCTTGAACAAAGTGAGAGAGGGCGGAATTTTTTGAAACCTATAATGCATTTTAATTTTTTGAAGCGAGTAGGGGCGAAACTACTATTTTTAACAAAAAATAACATTTCTGTCGAAAAATTAACATCATGGACGGTAAAAGAGCCCCCCCCCCCCCCCAATAGAGCTTCGCCCTTGAGTATTCGTGTTTGTTTGTGCATTTTCAATAGTGTTCGTTTATGCTCAATTATGCT
Organism: Mikania micrantha; assembly: GCA_009363875.1. NCBI lineage: Eukaryota > Viridiplantae > Streptophyta > Magnoliopsida > Asterales > Asteraceae > Mikania > Mikania micrantha. Next base: position 29,808 of record SZYD01000709.1, on the reverse strand, counting down.
CGTTCGTTTATTTTGTTTTGTTTGTTTTCATTTATGTTTATTAACAGTTCATTTAATTTTCAAACGAACACGAGCACAAAAATCATGTTCGTTAATGTGTTCGTTTCGTTTACAGGCCTACCACACGTACTATTACTTTATGGGCAAAATTGTCTTTTTAACACCAAAATAATCATAGTTTTCTTCCAATCCGTTTCACTTTTATGCTCTAACGATAACCCATTCACGATGAAATCGATTGTAGAGACTCTAGGTGTTGGTCTGAGCTTCAATCCAAACAGTTTGACTTTGTATTTAACCTCCAACATTTGAATTCCAAAAGTCAAAATTAAAATATGATTTGAGATACAGATCGCCAAATTAGGGCCAACTGGTGTTAACTTTTATTTACATTCAAACATAATTCTACAATGATCCCCACAGTTAACCTTTAATTGCATGCAATCATGACCCAAACATGTTCCAAACAGTTAACCTAACATCTAAGGAAGTGGTGTAGTTGTTAAAGTGTAGTATGTAAAACTTTAAAGGTCTCAAATTCAATCCCAATTAGAGAAATTTTCTTTGAAGGCCACAGATGCGGTTGCTTGCGGTCGTGCTTTACATATTTCTCTTGGTTAGCCAGGTGTTAAAAGGACCCAAGGATTTACCAGTTAATTTGGGTTCCACGTTCATAAAAAAAAACATTTGGTTCTTGTCATCCATCAATTGCAAAGATAATAAGTGAACATGCACCTAGACATCCAAATACATGCATGCATGCAAAAAGTCAAGGTACGTTTAACCAAAAAAACTGCATCATGATCATCAACCAAACCATCAGGGTCCTCATAATACAAACACTCTAGTTTCATTCCAAAACATATATCAGCATCCACCTTAATACCTTATGATCATCATCCACAGAAGGTGCCCCTCTTTCTATGTCAGTAGTGTTAATTTTTTTGACCGAAATGTTATTTTTAGTTAAAAATAGTGGTTTTCAACCAAACCATCAGGGTCCTCATAATACAAACACTCTAGTTTCATTCCAAAACATATATCAGCATCCATCTTAATACCTTATGATCATCATCCACAGAAGGTGCCCCTCTTTCTATGTCAGTAGTGTTAATTTTTTTGACCGAAATGTTATTTTTAGTTAAAAATAGTGGTTTTGCCTCACTCGCTTCAAAAAATTAACATGTGTTCGATCTGGATCCTGTAAATTAACATTTATGTATGTATGTGTGCGCGCGCGCTCTAGAATGGAATTACTCAAACGTTCAAATCCAACGTAAGCTGGTTTGAGCAAAGACCAGTTCGACTTGTTCCTATTGTTACAAATGTTTAATAAAACAAGCCGATTTAAAATAAATAAATAATTTAGGATTTATTATTCATCGTTCATTATTTTAAATATATTTGATGTGAAGTGCCCACAAAGCAATCATTTTTTTTCTTTCTTTTGAACATCTATGATATTATAAATCACTAAAAAACAAGCAAGGAGCTAAACAAAATACAAAGTAATATGCGCCAAAACCCAGGTGATTTTAAACTCAAGCAACATGACAAAATTATATTGACACAGTTTGTTCTGAACCATGGGTTGATATCAAGGATGTTCACGGTCTCGTTACAAACCATGATTGTCCATCAAACTGATCAAATTGGTTATCGGTTTGATTTTACAGTCAATTTTTACTTAAATATCTGGTCGCTTGGTTTCAAAAGATTGAAACCTTAGTAAAGTTTGGTTTACGGTTTTCACAAAAAACCGGCTGCAAAAAAATCGGACCGGACCTTATGTATTTACACACACACTTATATATATATATAGGGAGTGGTTCCCATAAAAAGGGGATTTTCCCTAAGAAGCCTAAGAAGTGTTATTAGCCCTTGATTTCAAGATCAATGGATATAATTATTTGTAATCTAAATACTAGAAATAAAGGCAAAATTGTCTTTTGCACGTCTCTTTTAACCTAGGTCAAGATTCGTTCCCGATTTCATCTCCAAAATTTACAGCTTCATCGGACGAACGGTTCTTCCCAAATTCAAACCAATTTCCCACCAAATTAGACGATTTCTTCAACAAAATCTTGAACAAGCGTGCGGATTCCAAAATTTTGACACGATTTTGATACACCGATCATTTCCTGGCTTCCGATCGTAAGTTCTATAACTTTTGAATTTGACCGTCTCTGTATCATTGAAATTCAGTTGAATGTGATATATAAAGTGCTAGTTTATGATTTGTATAGGAAAATTTTGAAAAGACATGGATACGAAATCTTCCAAACGTGAGTTATTCAATTCAATTTCAAGTTGTGCTGTTAGTTCTTTAATGCATGTTGTAAGTGCCCTATTTTTTTTATAATTTTAGGTAAAACAAGACTTGATAGATCAAGAAAACGAGATATTTTGATGAACTTGAAGAGCGATGGTACTGTTCCTGTTCTTTATTCATAATTTGCATAATTGTACTGGTTTTAGTGTTCTAATTAATGGTTATACTGGTTATAGTTGTGTTTATTGCAATGCTTTGTACTGGTTACTGGTTAGTGCTGGTTTATTTGCATTGTATTTTACTTAATGTGATGGTTTTTGTCTTAATTAATGGTTATGAATTGGTTTAATATAGGTTGTACTGATTAGTTTTGGTTTGTTTGTACTGCTTTAAACTGGTTAGTTTTGGTTTGTTTGTACTGTTTTGTACTGGTTTTATATCGATTTAATACTGGTTGTACTGGTTATAGTACTTGGTATATTGTTGTGTGTTTAGTGCAATGCTTTGTACTGGTTTTTGTTCTAGTTAATGGTTATCTATTGGTTTAATACAGGTTGTACTTGTCATAATACTTGTTATATTGCTATTTGTTTAGTTCAATGCTTTGTACTAGTTATTGGTTGTATAATTATGGATTGTATTGTACTGGTTATAGTATTGGTTCGTTATATTGTTTATGCTTAATGTTGGTTTGTTTGTACTGGTTTTTGTACTAAATTGTACTGGTTTGTAATGGCTGGACACAGGCTGTACTTCTTATATTGCTTATCTTTTGTACTGATTTGAACTGTTGTACTGGTTTGTTATGTTTTGTGCTGGTTTGTTCTGGACAGGCTGTTTATACCTGTTGTACTGGTTTGTTATGTTTTGTGCTGATTATACTTTACGTTTTATTAACAGAAAATATACAAGCCGTTGATGATGATGATGATTTCAAATCACCACCACCACCACCGAAAAGTACTACTAAGACAGGGACGTCCAAGTCTAAATTTGTGGAGTTTGACAATACAAAGAGACTTAGAACACGAAATCCTCCAAAAAGTCTGTGCGAATTCCTTGACATACTCACAGATGAACAAAAATCTGCTATAGATGATATAGGATTTTCAAGTATAAAAGATTTTAAGATAAAAGCTATACCAAGCTGTCTAGCATATTGGCTTCTGTACAATTATGACCCAGCCTCTAATATGCTGAATTTGGGATCAGAAAGAATCAAGATAACACCAGGCTTGGTCTGCCAAACACTTGGGATTCCAATGGGAAAAATACAACTAGAAGAGAAGAAAAAGCCTTCATTATCAGATCCTGTTGTGGCAGAGTTCCGACAGCAATTTCAAGGGATAAATGGTATACCTACTGTCAAAACAATTACAGATTTAGTTAAATCTTCTGGTGATTCAGGAAGGATGTTCAAAATCAACTTTCTTGTAGTGTTCAATACCATAATGGCTCAAATGAGCCAAGGGTCAACAGCCAACATGTCTTTCCTTACATCATTTAACCAAGGAGCAGATTTCAAATCTTTTGATTGGTGTTCTTATATAATCACCTGCTTGAATAGAACAAAAGATAAATGGAATGGAAAACAACACTACAATGGGCCTGCTACAATTCTTACGGTATGTCAAAATTGTTTACTAAATGTTACTATATATGTACTGTATTTTTAATGTATGTACTGACATTTTGTAAATGTTCAATAGTTGTTATATGCTCATCACATGAATGAAAGAAGCCATCCTTCAAAGAAAAGGATTCCAGCAATTTCCTACACCACCTTCGATATCCTTATGAAGCTTGAGAAAACAATTGGCTGCAAAGACAATAAAATGGAAACACAAGTCTCAAATCAGCCAGAGCCAAATAGGAAAACAACCAAAAGAAAAATTAGAGAAGAGATTGAAGAAAAGATGAATTTGGAAAAAAGTAAAAAAGTAAAGAAGAAAAGTGAAGTTCAAAAAGAAGAATCCAAAAAAATCAAAACAGGTAAAGCATCCAGTAAACATGAGGTTTCTCAAAAACAAACTGATATTCTGCCAACTGATGATAATTGGGAGAAACAATCTTTCTTTAAAGAGACAAATGAATCGGTTGAAGGACTCTCTGCCTTTGCAAGTCTTCAATTAATTAGTGAGTCAGAACAGCCAACAAATGTACAGGTAATTAAAATTTAGTATATCATTAGTTTTGTACTGGTTTGGATATGTTCATGTATTTGCTGGTATTCTTTTGTAAATCAGTACAATTTGAAAACTAGTACAATATGAAAACCACACAATTTTAAAACCAGTTCATATGTTGTTTTCATATATCAAACAATTATAGACATCTATTGAACATATAAAATTCATTTTTACCATAGTTTATGTTCTTTTGTACCGGTTATGTTCATACACCAGTTGTACTGCTTTTGTGATGTACTGTTTTGCAATGCTTTGTTACTGGTTAATGATTGTATTGTTTATTGTTAGTGCTGGTTGTATTGGTTTGTTATAGATTGCATAATTGGTTTGGTTAGTTACTATTGGTTGTATTGTTTATTATTTATTGTTACTCCTTTGTACTAATTGTGTATGTTTATGTATTTCTTTGTACTGGTTTGTACTCATTGTTGTTTTTACTTTACTTTTATATCAGGAGTGGGTAAAGCTTATAAGAAGAAAAACATTTGAGCTGGATGAGTTTGTTAGAGACGTAGAAGTGCAAATAAAAGAATGTGTAAAGACTTGCAAAGGTAGTGATGAAATCTTGGAGCCAATAAATGAATGGAAATCAAGATTATCAAAGTACAACAAACAAGACCAAAACCAATCAAGCAATGAAGCTGAAGGTGATTCATTAAAAGGTGTAAAAAAGGAAGAAGATAATAGAGTTGACTTGGATTCACAAATAAGTGAAACAATGGTCCAAGAAATGGTTAAAGTTGTAGAAAAAGTTGAGCAAGGCCATGCTGATAAGGAAAAAGTGGATGCAATGAATGAAGGTAAAATACATTTTATTTGTACTGATTTTATTTTGATATTTGTATGTACTGAATTGCATATATTTAGGACTTAGGTATATATCTGTTAGGCATATTTGTATGTTGTACTGGTTTGTAGTTATATAGTTAATGTTGTACTGGTTATGCTGATTGTACTGGTAATGTTGTTATACAGTTAATGTTGTACTGGTTATGCTGATGGTACTGGTTATACTGCTTGTATATGTTTATTTGTATTTGTTAATACACAGTTAGTATTGGTTATACTGCTTGTACTGCTTTGTACACAGGTAGTTTTTTTTTACTGGTTTGTATTGGTTGTGTAATGGTTTGTAAACTTTTTATATTTGTAAACCAGTTCACATGTAGTTTTGTTTGTGCTGGTTTGTATTGGTTGGGTAATGGGTTGTAAACTTTTTATATTTGTAAACCAGTACAATTGTCATGGTTTTTTTTAAGTTAATGTGTATTTTATTGTACTGGTTTGTACATGTTACGGGTTTGTATTGTTTTATACTAGTTTGTATTGGGTTGTATTGATTTGTAATGGTTTGTACTGGTTTGTACTGGTTTGTAGTGGGTTTTACTGGTTTGTAGTTGTACTGATTGTACTGGTAATGTTATACAGTTAATGTTGTATTGGTTATGCTGATGGTACTGTTTATACTGCTTGTATATGTTTATTTGTATTTGTTAATACACAGTTAGTATTGGGGGGGTTTGTAATGTTATGATGTTAATGTTTAGGTGCTTCTTTGTATTGTATTTGTACTTGTAGTGTCCTGGTTACATATATATATTGTTGATTTGTACTGGTTAGTCGTATGATATTTATAACTAATTAACTATTTGTATATGTGCTGTATTCAGATATCTTGTGCAGTCAGAAAGGTGAAGATGATGCTTTAGATCTTAATCAAGACGAGGCAAATGTTGAAGATGTTTTAAAAAATGTTTCGTTCCTTCAACCTAACGAGTCTCAAATTCAAACACCAATTGATGAAACTAAAGCGGAGAAGACTGAGCAGGAGAATGAAGATGAAGATGTTGTTTTTTTAAGAAAGGAAAAGTCCAAAAATTTAATGGTTTACGAAAAACGGAAAACAAAGTTGGCGGAAGCTCTACGTTCTCCCTATAGACAACGCATTATTCAAATAGGTCGTAAAAGGGAGTTGATTGAAGAACTTGTTGCTGATTGGATATTTTCTGCAAATGGTGGAATATGGTAATTTTTTATAAATTGTTTTTATGTATAATATAAAATTTCTTAACAAAGTAGAATAATTTTTTTATAACAATAACACAGGGACGTTGTTTTTGAGAATGCACTTGTGGACAAAGCTCCAAGAATATGCATGGAATCCTTTTATCCAAACGAATACCTGCATATAGGTGTATTGTCTTGTTGGGCGGCAATTCTTAACAGTGAAGAGCAATACAGAAGTAACATGTCACCTACAAGGCTTTTCTGCCCTTGTAATATGATGGTATAAATTCAATCATATAAGCATTTAATACATAACATCTTTGTAAAATACATTTTATTTGTACTGATTTTATTTTGATATTTGTATGTACTGACTTGCATATATTTAGGACTTAGGTATATATCTGTTAGGTATATTTGTATGTTGTACTGGTTTGTAGTTGTACTGATTGTACTGGTAATGTTGTTATACTGTTAATGTTGTACTGGTTATACTGATGGTACTGGTTATACTGCTTGTATATGTTTATTTGTATTTGTTAATACACAGTTAGTATTGGTTATACTGCTTGTACTGCTTTGTACACATGTAGTTTTTTTTTACTGGTTTGTATTGGTTGTTTAATGGTTTGTAAACTTTTTATATTTGTAAACCAGTACACATGTAGTTTTGTTTGTGCTGGTTTGTATTGGTTGGGTAATGGGTTGTAAACTTTTTATATTTGTAAACCAGTACAATTGTCATTGTTTTTTTAAGTTAATGTGTATTGTATTGTACTGGTTTGTATTGGGTTGTATTGATTTGTAATGGTTTGTACTGCTTTGAAATGGTTTGTACTGGTTTGTACATGTTACGGGTTTGTATTGGGTTATATTGATTTGTTATTTTGTTTCACATATTCAAGTTATTTACATAAACCATTTTGTTTTGCAGGGAGAGAATAACTTCAAAAGATGGATGAAGAATGCTGAAATGCTAGAACATTTTGAAACAAATGTCAATGTAGCACTAGTCGGTTCACAATTCAATTCCATCAATCAAATAAACTTGTTGATTATACCTGTACTCCAGACCAACCACTACTATCTTGTTTGCTTCAATTTGAAAAATCCAGCTGTTGAGATTGTTGACAACATTAGAGGAAGATTGCATGCAAGATGTGCTGGCAATGTTAGAAAAGTGGTAAAGATGTTATCTTTTTTATATTACAGCACATATTATTATGTTTGCATTAGTTATGCTTATGTTTAGGTACTTAAGTGTGTATTTGTTTGTACTATTATGCTGGTTCTTTTAGTTATGCTTATATTTGTTTTTACTGCTTGTACTGGTTATGTTCACATTGTACTGGTTATGTTCACATTGTACTGGGTTGTAAGGTTATTTTGTATTGGTTTGTATTGGTTATGTTCACATTGTGTGGTTATGTTCACATTGTACTGGTTATGTTCACATTGTACTGGGTTGTAAGGTTATTTGTTATTGGTTTGTACATGTTATGTTCACATTGTACTGGTTATGTTCACATTGTACAATATGTTTAGGTACTTAGGTATGTATTTGTTTATGTATTGTTTGTGTTTTTGTACTGATTGTATTGGTTTGCTATGGATTGCACTGCTTTCTTTTCTTATATTTTTGTACTGATTTGAAATGGTTTGTAATTGTTGTACTGGTTTGTACTGTTCATGTTCATATTGTGCTGGTTTGTACTTGTATTGTTTTTGCTATTTTGTATTGGTTTGTACTGGTTTGCATATGTTTGACTAATTTGGAATGTGATGATTTCAGCAAAAGATAGTATCATTGTACTTAGAGAAAGAGTCACCTGCATTGCATAAAAAGATTGTGAATTTGAAACCTAAAAAGTTGGAGATGCCTTGGCAAACTGAAAAGAATTTTGTCGATTGTGGGATTTTTGCAATGAGGCACATGGAGACCTATATGGGTAAAGAAATTAAAGAATGGAAAGAAGATTGTGCGATTTTGGAGGAAAGTTCAGGGAAACAAAATGAGCAGTTGCTTGACCTTAGATACAAGTATTTGTCAAAAATATTGTTATCAGATATCAATATACTTCATGATGAAGTAACTAAAGAAGTCAAAAAATTTGAAGGATTGGATGAAGAAGTAAAGAGAAAAATGAGAAGAACTGCGCGTAAAAGAATTCAAAAAAGAAAAACACAAGATTAGAATTGGGTTGTATTTGTTTGCACACAGATAGTAGTGAGTTGGTGTAGTTAGTACTAGTTTTATAATGTTTTCAACAGGTTGTATTACTTTTTATTGCTTATATTATATTATTCTTCTTGTGCTGGTTTATATTGGGTTGTACTGGTTTGTAAACAGTTATATTGTTTGTATTGGATTGAATTAGGTTGTATTTATTTGTACACAGTTGAAGTAGCTTTGTACACAGGTAGTTTTTTTTACTGGTTTGTATTGGTTGTTTAATGGTTTGTAAACTTTTTATATTTGTAAACCAGTACACAGGTAGTTTTGTTTGTGCTGGTTTGTATTGGTTGGGTAATGGGTTGTAAAATTTTTATATTTGTAAATCAGTACAATTGTCATGGTTTTTTTTAAGTTAATGTGTATTGTATTGTACTGGTTTGTACATGTTACGGGTTTGTATTGGGTTGTATTTATTTGTAATGGTTTGTATTGTACTGGTTTGAAATGGTTTGTACTGGTTTGTACATGTTACGGGTTTGTACTGGTAATGTTATACAGTTAATGTTGTACTGGTTATACTGATGGTACTGGTTATACTGCTTGTATATTGTTTGTATTGGATTGAATTAGGTTGTACTTATTTGTACACAGTTGAAGTAACTTTGTACACAGGTAGTTTTTTTTTACTGGTTTGTATTGGTTGTTATAATGGTTTGTATTGGTTGTTTTAATGGTTTGTAAACTTTTTATATTTGTAAACCAGTACACATGTAGTTTTGTTTGTGCTGGTTTGTATTGGTTGGGTAATGGGTTGTAAACTTTTTATATTTGTAAACCAGTAAAATTGTCATGTTACGGGTTTGTATTGGGTTGTATTTATTTGTAATGGTTTGTATTGTACTGGTTTGAAATGGTTTGTACTGGTTTGTCTTGGATTGAATTATTTTATACTGGTTTGTACACAGCTAGTAATGTTTTTGTACTGGTAAGTACGCAGTATTGATGTCTATTACAGTATGATATATATAAGAAATGTAGAATAACAATATTGCTATTTATTACATTATTCAAAGTAAAAAAGTAAAAAAAAACCATGAAAAAGTACTCAATTAACTACTATGTTATGTGTATTTGTCAATTATCAGCATCTTCTCTTACACCAGCTTGATTATCAGAAACGACACCATCTTTTTTGAACTTGCAGCTTCGTTGATTATGCCCACTCTTTCCACATATAAGACAACACCTTTGTTTCTTCCCCACAGATTTCGATGAAGATATCTCACGAAACGACTTATAGCGTTTATGACTACCAGAGCCTTTGTTTCTTATTCCAATTGGTCTACGAATAGTAACAGAGGATGGCTGATCACATCCAACAATATTTTGAAATCTATCATTCTTATTTACTTGTTCCATAGAAATAGGTGCCTCATCCACGTTTGCCATAAGTTTTTTTATTTCATCTCTGTAAATTGTTAAACGGTTGACGTCTTTGACAAGTCGGTTGATAATATAATCATTTGAGGACGTAATATCACGCACGATCTTGTCAACAGACTCAGAATTGTCAGCACAAACATCTGGAACATTGGCACTAAAAGCTGATTTTTTCAGTACAGCATCTCTTGTCCATCTTTTCATAACATATCTTTGAGGGAAGTCTTTTACACCACAAGATCGTAACACATGAAAAATATGCCGACATAGCAAACCATACTGCTCGTATCTGTTGCAGCTACATTTAATGGTTATATCTTCTTTCCTAAATATAACCTGTAATTGATAAAATTACAGTACAAATAAATAAAACTTAGCCATAATAAAAAAATAATATGAAACAGTACAATGACAAAAAACAGTACAATATATATGAAAACATGTACCTTGTACGTGTCACTGACTTCAACATCTAACTCCTTTATAGAGAAGTGGACAAAATCATCAATTGTTTCGTAGCACTTACATATACAATCATGGATTGAAGCTATGATTTCATCTTGAACATCATAAAAAATCTCTCTTGTATAAATCAGATCAGCTTGATGCTCCAACTCGTAATTTGTTTTCATGTCAGGTGTCGTGTACCTTGTATTGTGATCATTTTTTCTATGAGTAAACCTTTGAGCTTCAATACAAGTTTCAAAATGACAAATAAATTCAACCAAAGACAACTCTGTGTTGCTGGCTTGACTAAAAAAATGGTTTTCACACTCGGAGCGAGAAGTAGTGCGCATAAGGCCAGACATAGGTTCGTTGCGGTAGTATGCAGGTATCCAATCAGATCTCAATTCATACATATCACCCAACCATTTGTTGTTAGTTATATTAAAGTCCATCATTATGTTTGCCCAACGTTCCTCAAATTCATTAGGTTCAATGGAATCAGTCCATACGATATCACATATACTACGCTTAAACAACTCATCTTGTGATAACTTGACGCCAACCTGTTAGAAAGAATCATAAGTTTGTAAGATCAAACTTATTACAAAGAAAACAATACATTACATAATGAATTCAGCACACATTATTTAAAAATATATTATGTAATAAAATACATATATTGTATATGTATACTAGTACAATATATATAAAAAAAGTACAATATGCAAACATTTAGTATAAAATGTGTATACCTAATCCAGCACAAAAAAAAATTGAAACCAATAAAAAAGCACCTTAACAGCAACTTTTGTCATAATGTGCCACATGCACAACCGATGTCTACTATTTGGTAAAACGTGTTTAATAGCTATCTTCATTGCAGGGTCCTGATCAGTAACGACGACTTTGGGTGCAATACCAAAAGATTTCAAAAAACTTTGAAGTAGCCATTTATATGAATCTGCATTCTCTGAAGATAACAATGCAGCAGCAAACGTAATATTGTGATGATGATTATCAATGCCAGTGAAGGGAACAAATACCAAATCATACCTAAAATAAAAAAAATAATAAATAAAAAAAGAACACTTTAAATTTGACAAAACAACACAAATAAAATGAGTTGTATTTTACACATAAAATGAGTTTTATTTTACCTGTTAGTACGAAATGTAGCGTCAAAAGAAACAACATCGCCAAATGCTAGATAATCTCGCTTCATATCCTCATCGGCCCAAAACAAACCACCAAGAGACTCATTCTCTCCATTAAAATACTCACAACTAAAATCCGGAAGAAACTCCTTCTTCTTTAGAAGACGACGTACAGCCATTTCAATATCAAACTCTCCAATAAACAAATTAATATCTCTCCTAAAATTTTTGCAATCAACAGCCGTTGCTCCAACATTTTCAAAACCACCACACATTACTCTCATGATATTAAAGGCCTTGACTGGACCAATGTTGACTTTAGAAAAATCAGAAATTAGTTGTTGTTGAGTGTATGTCAAAGATCTGGCAGCACATAGCAAATGATAGTCCTCTTCATCAACAAATTTATGATTATGCTCCTCTATGAAAAGGTATATCCTATATCTCTTACACTCAGTTATCCCTAAACGAATTTGAGCATTGCAACCTGTTCGTTTAGATGGTCTACACCTTCTGTCTTTAGACTTTTTATTACCACCAACATCGTCAACAACTGTATCAATATGATTGTATGTCTTATGACCTTCTTTCGCACAGACAAAATACTTGATTTTTATAAGACCTTTTGTTCCATATTGAGTATGTTTGCGTGCCTCAAAACCTGCTAACTTAGCATAGTTCTTGTAGTAATCAAATGCTTCATCAATTGAAGAAAAAAGCATACCAACAACTGGTTTAGATTCTTGAGGAACATCAGGTACATAGTACTTCTTACCAGAATCTGGACATATACGCACACCTAAAACACAATATGTTCATCAATATAACCAGCTGAAAAATGTAAATCAGTACAATTTGAAAACTAGTACAATATGAAAACCAGTACATTATCTAACCAACACAACACAATTTTAAAACCAGTTCATATATTACAATATGAAAACTAACATAAAACAATTATAGACATCTATTGAACATATAAAATTCATTTTTACCATGGTTTACACTAACAGTACAATATATAAAAATATACATATACCTAAAACAGTACAATTCAAATGTATACAAAAGAAACCAATAATCATACAGTACAATATATAAGCCTGCACATGCATTTAAATACCAGTACATATACTTAGTTACTCTATAAATTCAGATCATAACTGAAATACAATATATTAAGTAAATTAGAAAATATGAACATGAATATAGCAAAAATGAGGAAGTCGAATATAGGTTCAGTAAATCCAATAAAAACACAATTAAGATATATACCTGAGTTGATTGCATTAGTAGACATTATCGATATCCTGAAAGATGAGTAGGTCTGAGTATATTTCAATTTTGGAAAAAATCGACAAAATTCTGAAAAATTGCAGGTTCATCAATTGAAGAATAGTATCTGTAAAGGATCAATTGAAGAAGAATCGTATCTGATTATGCAATTGAATATTGAAAACATATCAGAATTGAGCATCACTTTAAGAAATTGAAGAATCGTGAGCAGGTAACGTCGATCATGTACACATGAAATTGGAATGCAATTGCTGCTCACTTCACGAAATTGAACATGTAACCTAACGAAATTGATCCTCATGATACGAAATTGAAGAAATCATGATACGAAAGTGATGAAATCGTGATTGTGATCTGTACATGAGTCGAAGTTGAAGAACAGATACTAGAACGAATTTGATGTTTAGCGCCCAATTGAAGTTCTGTGTAATTTTAATGTGTATTGCCAAAACTACCCTTGATGTTTAAAAATTAACCTTGCCACATGTCAACTTCTAATTACTTCTTAGGCTACTTAGGGAAAATCCCCTTTTTATTTGAACCTCTCCCTATATATATATATATATATATAGGGGATGGTTTGAATGTTAATCATTCTTTATTGCATGCGATAACCAGTGGCGAAGCTTGACCATAATCCTAGGGGGCGAAATAATTTTTTTTTCCAGGGGGCGAAATAAAAGTTTTTAAAAATTTTACACTACGTATCGTGTCACACCCCCAAATTCCCACTTGTGCAAGTTCTAAGTGTAGTGTCTAAAGTTGAGCAATGGTTATAGTCTAAGTTCACTACATGCAAACTTAGTTCTCTATAACCAAGGCTCTGATATCAGTCTGTCACACCCCCAAATTCCCACTTGTGGTGCCAGTCCACGTGGGTGTGACGTGGCCAGAATCACAGCTCAAGGTCATATAGAACACCTCTATATGCGTTCACAAATACAATGTTCGACACAAACACTTAACAAAATAGTTTGCAGCGGAATTATAAATCGTATTGCAGCAGAAAAATTATAGTTATCACAACATGCAGCGGAATGTAATAAATTTACTACAACATTGTTTAATATAATAAAAGTTAAATTGTTTTCAAAATGACACGACAGAATGCATGTAGATCCCTAATGCTCGTCCCTTAAAGTGTGCATTTCTGTCCTCATGCTAGCCACGCTAGTTACCTGAGAATACAAGTTAGAAAAGTGTCAACACAATGGTTAGTGAGTTCACAGGTTTTGATAGATACATATAATAATAAAACGTGTGTCATGCTGTTTATCATATGTTAGTACCGAGCCCTGGGCTCCAAGTGTCAGTGCGTCACTACCGAACTAGACTTGTTTGTTCTTGCCTCCACTGTGTCTCGCACACACAGTAAATTAGGTCAGAGTTTGCACGGGTTATGACATCCAGTCAACATTGTGCCCCGTGGGGTTATTCATACCCTAATGGATCCATCTAAATCTACCACGTTGTTCGTACATTAACGGTAAGACTTTGTGAGGGCTTAATACGAGTTCGACACTTAATGTTTGTCCAATAAACCAGCATACACACAAAAATGTTTGTCATAGTAATATTGTTTGACTCGATGCAACTAGTATTCTCCCCCTATTTGAAAGCGTTTGAAAAGAGTAAAGAGGGGTCGTAAACTCACCTTAGTGCGAATATGAGAGTAATAGCGTAAGCTCCTTTGCCTTAGCGTAGTCGGTCACCGGCAACCTATATCGTATACCGTACGTGAGTTTGTGTAAGTGACCGTGCTAGTGTTCGTGTTAGTGCTCGTGTTTGTGCTCAACAACCCTTGGTTGTTCATGTTTGTCCGTGTCGGTCCACAATGACCGTGTTTGACCGAAGTTGACCGTGTCAAGTCAACGACCCGTTGGTGAACCGTGTGACGGTTGTGAATCGTGTAGCAAACGTGTCAGTGCTCGTCGTGTGCAAAACGCGCAAATCGCGTATATGGACAACTTCCTATTTATAGTAAGTTTCCATTTATGGAAAGTCCACAAAGCATAACGATTTTTAAAGTTCTAGCATGCTTGTTAGTCCTACGTGATCATGTTAACACATAGCACATTATCATACGAAATCACATAAGTTATTTTCATCATGCTAGCACACAAAAGTTTCCTAAAATGGAAAGTTTCCATTTACGGCATACGTGTTATCGGAAACCATCTAATTTAGCATACGTTCATCATAATAACACATAATAAATCACTTGGTATGCTTAAATCACACAACATGTTTATAAATTGGTTTTTGTAAAAACAAAGTTACTATAACTAGTAACTTTGTAGTTTTGCATAAAATGACCATTCTAAGGACTTCTAATCCATTTTAATGCTACAAATCATCACAATAGGCTATTTAACATCATTTAAGCTTACACATTTAACCATAATCATCAACTAACAACATTTCACCAATAAAAGTTACTAAATATGGCAACTCTTCCAATATGACCATAATCTCATTCAAAATCACATTCTAAGCATTAATATCATCATAATATCATCCAAGTAGCAATTTTGTATACATGCATGACCATCTTTCAACATTTATCAACAAGGTGTAACTAAAAAGTTACTATATTTAGCAAGTTCATCAAAAATAGCATTTTAAACCATTTCAACATCATCTAAACATGTAATCATCCTCCAATATTATCAAGAAGTACATCTAAATATTAAAAATCATTCCAATAGTCATGGATCATACATGCATGGCAATATTTCATCATTTTATACACAATCATGCATCATAACCACACACATCATTATGGATCGTCACAATATGCTACTAAATCACTTTAGATCATCATAAATCATATCAAAATCAACAAACCCAGAAACAAATCTCGTGCATGTGCAATCTATGAGTTTGCATGTGAGTTTAATGCTTTGCATGTGTGTGTAAAAGTGAGAAAAGGGTGTTTTAAGCTACAAGGGGTGAAGGACTACCTTCCAATGCTTCAAGGGTGTTGGAATGATGAGGAGAACAGCTTGTGGGGCTTCTGGACAACAAGAACTCATAGCAATGGCAAGGTGGTGACGATTCTTCGAGCTTCAAGGTGGTTAGCAAGCCTCAACCTCCCAACTTAGAGCTTCCAAGGGGTCTTCAATGGTGGAAAATGGTGGTTTCAGAGTGTAGAAGACGAGTTTAGTCGAGGGATAACGTGTATAATCGGAGAAATGATGAAATGGGTTAGACTAGCCATCATTCATCTTGGATTTACAAGATTTTGTCGCCTGGACGGCATCGCGTACCGCGGTCAACAGGCAAAAATATGCTTCGCGTAGCGTGAAGGAATTCGGGATTCAAATTTCCCGAAACTTTTCGCGTATCGCGATAGGTCTTCTTGAGGTCCATCGCGTACCACGATGGGTCCACAGGGAACCCAATATGCCCAATTCAATCTGTTTGATCTGTTCGTCGTACTTTTCGCGTTTCTGAACTACAGTTTGGCTTGGTTTGAACTCCCAAGTTCAATGTGTGAGTGTTTCGTGAGGTTTCGAGTGTTGTGTTACACGATGTGCTTAAACATTCACCAACGTTCGTGTGTTTTGACACGTGTGTGCTGTTTCTCGATAATTCCTCGAATCGTATAGTCATGTGTCAGTATTTGTACTGTCGTGCCACGTGTCACACTAAATTAAACTAATTCTAATGCCACGTGTACAAATGGTATTTAAATAAACATTTAAATAATCAATAAGCTGACCTGGAAATTACGGGGTGTCATGATGGAGGGTGAGTGGAATGAATCTAATAAGCTTTAATTGGTTGATTTTGATTATATTTATATGCTTATATTCCTAGAATTAGATAATGTTGCGTTTCGGTTGTGTTTTAGGTTAAAAAGTTAAGAACCGGAGCATATGACGATAAATGAAGTCAGGGAAAGAAGGATTGGTGATTACAAGATAATAGAGGATGGAAAAACGAAGATTTTGGTCCAAACGGAAGGTAAAACGGAGTCCGGATGAAGAACTGAGAGCCAAAACAAGGTTAACGCGAAAACCGGATAAGGGGCGTACCCCTATGACTCCGCAGTACCCCCTTACTGTGCTGAAATATGAAGTTAACAGAAATGTGGTACCGTAACCCTACTGCTGAGGCGTAGGGGGGTACTGCAACCCGAAAAATTTGGTTTTTTAATTATTTCGATCTAGGGTTTTGGGGCATCTATCATTCAGCCTCCAAGGACCTACCTAGGGCGAAAAAGAGTTCCAAAATTCAATTTTCATCAATAGCCATCGATCGGGGTCATTTCTAAGGTGAATCGAGATGCAATCTTCAACCGAATCATTCAAGATCACTCCCGTCATGCGTGGCTAATTCCTTCGTGAGTTCTCCCGGGTTAGGTTTAGTTGTTTTGATGTTTTGAATATTGTTCATCTGTAATAGACTAGCAATCTAAGCTTTCGAAGCTTTTTGCGTTTTGGGTTTTGATTTGACTTGTAAACTGGTACGATATAATTTGAAGTTTGTTTTCAAAGGATTGCCACATGTTAGACCTGAATTTCTGGTTTTGTAACCACTTCACATGATTTCTGATAGCTTTTGAAGCAAAACCATCAATGGGGTTATGTTATTTCCGGCAGGCAACTCGTCTCGGGTCAATTTTCCGGTGACTTGTAACCCCATTTTGTTTATTTTGTTCTTCATGCTCATAATCCTAAACCGTCATCTTTGATGCTCAGATACAGACCAAGGTGTTTGAATTCAAATATCTTAATTCAAGATTCAATCTTTTTGTTGAATCATCATGTCATTTGCCAATTCAAGATCAGTAAGGTGGTTAGCATCTCTAATTTCAGCTTTGGATATCTTAATTTATGCTTAATTTGTTTCTTATTTGTTAAGCCAATTGGAATTTATATGCTGAGATTTTAGTCTAATGGTTAAATTACACTTATGAAATGAAACTAGGGTTTATGGGTGCTTTTTAATTAGGGGTGATCATGGTCAAGGAACGGACCGACCAGGACCAAAATCGAATAAGGCGCAGAATTAGGACCAAGAACAAACCAAATTTCTGTGTTTGTTGGTTGGTCTCGGGCCGGTCCAGGTCTGTTCATTTGTTCTCCCTGGTCGAACCATGAGATGCTCCCTTTGAATGAATGATTTGTTTAACTTTCTGTCTGGAGAAATTAGATTAATCTAGGCCATTGTTAGATGAATTATGAATGGGAATTGTAAGCTTGATAGTCGAATGACAACCATCCATTGTGTTATTGCAATCGAAGTGCAATGTATCACGATTAAATCAAATCTGCTCGTCATGTCTATGTGACTAGGTCTAGGATAATCAATTAAACATCACTACAATCTAAACTGAATCCCGGGAGGGCCACCTCTTCTCATTACTGTTTTCACAACCAAGTTTTTATTTACTTTGTTTTCTTAATCAGTTTCTTAAAACAACCAATCCAAAAATCTGAATTTATTTTTTATGTCATTTAGTTTTATTTACATAAGTTAGTTAGAAAGTGATTGCTTTCCACCAAAATCCTCGTGGATCGACATCCGACTTACCCGTACTAAGGTAATTAGGATTGGGGCTTTTGCTCTTATTTTTGACTGACCCTTCGACATTGATCAAATTTTGGCGTCGTTGCCGGGGAGTTGTGCGCAAAGCATTACTTTCAACTTAACTGTTTTGTTCGGATTTACACGCGGTTTTTATTTTTCTTTTTCTTTTGTGTGTGCAGGTAATCTACCGTTTGTATGCATACAAGACGCTCCGGTCGAAATTCTCCATTGATCTTTGACCCGGAAATTGAGAAATCCGCGAGGCATAACCGAACGTTACACCGAACTGATAAACTTTTCACACCAACAAAACAAGAACAACCAATGGATTCTTCTAATCCAAGCAAGCAACCAATCAATCCAACACCCATTCCATCATCATCAACCACCACTCCAATCCCACCAACTAATCCATCACCACCTGTTACCTCATTACCACAATTCTCTCAATCTACCTATAGCTCACCATTTGTCCGAGCCACATTGGATGATT
This sequence comes from Mikania micrantha, assembly GCA_009363875.1. NCBI lineage: Eukaryota > Viridiplantae > Streptophyta > Magnoliopsida > Asterales > Asteraceae > Mikania > Mikania micrantha. The sequence continues at coordinate 10,796 of SZYD01000709.1, read as the reverse complement.
TTCTGAATCACCATCAAACTAAGCCTAACAAAAATGTTAATTTCTCTGCTCTTTTTCAAGGCCCTCCACCAGTATACACTACAGGTGAACAGGGTGAATTTTCTGGTGAACATGAAGGTGAGTATGAGGAGTATGAAGATTACGAGGATGAACAGTTTAGCCCAGTACAAGGGGTTAGAACATTTGGTGCAGGACCTACTTTTGCTACCACTGATCCATATGTGCCACACCAAAGAAATCAACACCATCGATAATTTCCAAGACCTGACATTCCATACCCACAGTAGCAACCTGTGAATCAAAATCAAAGGCCAGCACCTAGACCTAGAGCAAGAATGAATGCGGAAGGATTACCTAGGAGAATTGAGAGAGGTCCAGTTCAAGGAATTGAAAGTCATTTCCGACCTGCAATTGCTAATAATCCTTCACCCGTGGTTATTCCCCAATACCAGGGTCGGTCTTTTGAAGTGAGATCACAGTCTATACAAAATATACCAAAATATCATTGTCTGGCAACTGAAGAACCTTATTTGCACCTTGCTGCATATGATGCACGTTGCAACACAATTGGAGGCCAAGGATTTTCACCTGAGGATGTGAAGTTAGTTATATTTCAGTTCACCTTAGAAGACAAGGCTCAACAATGGTTTCACTCCTTACCTTCTGCTTCTATTTATACATGGGATGAGATGCAACAAAAATTCCTGGATGAGTTCTATACTACACAAAAGACCAATGATGTTAGGAAAGGCATCCGGGATTTTTCCCAACAACCAGGTGAATTGTTTCATGAGGCTTTCACTAGATTTAAGATGCTTGTTAAGAACTGCCCACATCATGGAATATCATTGTGGGAGTTGCTTAACTCTTTCTATGAGGGGCTGACTATTGAAGATGAAAGGGATTTAAACTCCATCTCTAATGGTACATTTGGAGCAAATCCTGAGTTAGAGGATTGGGACTTTCTTGAGCGTATGGCCATCACTTCTAAGAGAAAGGCTCAGTCACAAAGAAGGGGTAGGCATGCTACATTTAGAGCAGTTTCTGAAGCACCCGTGGAAACACGGATACCGGTTATGAATGAGCAACTGTATGAGATGTGTGGGCATTGTGGAGATCTAGGGCACATAGCAGATGGGTGTCCGGCTATTCATAGAGAGTTTGAGGATCTGAATTTTGTACAAGGTGGAGGAAGATATGGGAACATGAACTCCAATACATACCATCCGGGGTTGAGGAATCATCCAAACTTCAGTTACAGTAACACAAGCAATCAACTCAATCCGGGAACTCAAGGTGGGAATCAAGCTGGATATCAGAAGTCCTACCAACAGGGTAACCAAGCAGGGTCATCTGGATCCTCTGGTGGAAGTATTGGAGACGTGATGGAAATGTTGAAGGCTATGCAAATGGAGATGAAGGCTGAGTCCACTGTCAGGATGCAAGATAAGGAGGTAACCGACAAGACTTTGAAGTCTTTAGCCACCCAAGTGGCTCAACTCGCGTCTGACATGTCGGAGATGAAGAAGGGCAACGGGAGGTTGCCAAGTGACACAACAATAAATCCTCAACACCAGAGTTCCAGTTCAAAGAATATTAGAAACATGCACATCAGTGCAGTGAGCACCCTCCAAGATAGTAAGAAGATTGAGTCGAATGAAGAAAATGATCCAAGTGCACCTATTATTCCAATCCAGATTATGGAATTTAAAATTGACAATGCACTTCTGGATTATGGAGCTACTGTAAGTATTTTACCCGGGAGTTTATATGACAAGTATGAATTTGGTCCTTTGCAGCCAGTCGGCACCACTGTGGTATTAGCAGATTCGACATGTAAACGTCCCCGAGGGTTGTTAGTAGGCGTAGCTGTTAAGAAAGGGGAATTCTATTACCCAGAGAACTTCTTGGTGCTCGACTATGCACCTCATGCGAAGAAGGAACAACCTACAGTCATACTTGGAAGACCGTTTTTGGCGACAGCTAGTGCACAAATTAATTGCCGAGATAGTACAATCAGCATGACCTTTGGGAACCGTAAGTTAAACTTGCATATATTGTCAAAGTCGTTTACTTACTTCATTGAAAATTCATATGCTTTAACAGGTATTACTAATAAGTGTCCTCCTCTTTACAATGTAAATAAGAGAGGCACCAAAGAGAAGGGTTTTATGTTTAACAGGTCTCAAGTAAAGAATGCTAAGGAGGTAGTGAATGAAGAGGAAGGAAAATGGAATTCGGTAGTTCAGGAGGAAATGTCACCTGGTAGACATAGGGTGCAAAGCTTGAAGAATCACTTTAAAATGGATGCAAGATCATCTGAAACTACCTATGGAATGAAAAAGCCACCCAAGCATGTCAAATATGATGTTGAAAATGGAGAATTCGCAAAGATGAGAGAAAAAGATGAGCTTGATCATATAGAAAATATGGGAGATACAAAACGGTGTTGGGTTGGTAACCACAAAGATAGTAAGGATACGATGGGTAAAGAATTCACATTTCGACCACCATAAACACTAAATCTGGTTTGGTCTAGCTGAAGACCTTAAAACTTAGCGCTAACCGGGAGGCAACCCGGCATTTTAATATTTTTGTTTGTTTTCCTGTTTTATTTGTTTCAGTTTTTTTGTCGTTATATCAACGCCCAAGTGTGGGGAAGAGGTCACCCAAGGACGATGGATACATGAAGGGGTTATTTGGGGATCAACAACCGCCTTATTATGGAACACTCTCTGATTCGTGATCAGGTCCATGTGTTCTTCCTTAACTCTTTTATCATCAAGTTTTATGTCATAAAACAATGGGACTTCGGGTATTTGGGTGATCATGTGGTTGAACAATCTAGGTGTTTTGTTTGTGTTATGTTTAGTGGTAACTTTGGTGGAATCTTTATGTTATGTGCTGGTATGTGTTTGTGTTTATGTTTGTTTGTGCCTAACCCGGGAGGATATCAGGGATTGGTCACGTTCCACACGAGTATTAGTTAATGGTATAAACCTTTGGTTGGCCCTAAAAACCCATACATTGGGGACAATGTATCCCAAGTGTGGGGATGCGGGGTAAGGGTTATAAGGTTTTGGTAAAGTGCCTAATTTTTTAATTTTTAATTTTAATGTCCTCGTTTTTGTAAGCTTATGTTCCAAAGGCCAAATTTTTTCGAAATCATGGATCTTTGACCTGTTGGCAATTCGTTTAGATTTTTGGTTATGCGTATGTCTTTAAGTTGCATGATAGTGGCTTAGCAAGTAGGAAAACGGAATGCTATATGGTTAAGGGTGAGATTCTAGAGGGTAAATGACGTGCGTATGTGCATCGGCAACCTGATTCCACCATTTCCATGTGAGGTGAGCCTAAACTGTTCTATATTATGGATAGTTGTTTCAAAGTGGCACCAGTGTATTTACCGAGTTAGAACTTGTTTTGTGATACTGTTTGAAACAATAAGCCATAGCTTGCACGAATGTGATCGAGGCATTAGGAATTGAACCTTAGGAATTTTGTTTAACCTTTTGTTTTCTAGATCCTACCCTATTGTTACCGTTAGACACCATGTTTGAGCCTAACCTGTTATTGTTCGCCAGTGTTAATAACCCATTTGACTCGTTTAGCCTGATTTGTGTTTTAACCCAACTAGTGGTGATTTCCAAGCATATTCGTGTTATGTGAGTGAGAGTAATGTTATGTTTATAGTTATGGAAAAAAAAGAAAAAAAGAAAAAAAAAGAAAAAGAAAAAAGAAAAAAAACAGAGAGAAAAAGTGGATTATTAGATCGAGTTATGATCTGTTATGAAGCAAGAAAAAGAGTCATTGTTATCAGTATAGTTAGTTATGTGAATAAAGTCTTGGATTCATCATTAGTGTCAACCAATAAATAAATAGTCCATTCCACCTTTGCCCTAAGCCTTTATGTTACAACCCAGTTAAAGTCCTCGTGAGTTGTGTCGGTTATGTGCTAGTTGGTAGATTGCAGATTGCTTTACAAGCCTATGACAGTGGTACTATACTTTGGTTTTGAGTGATACATATATTAGCACATCTTCGCTAATCCAGAAATAGCCGAGTGGAGTGTTCATTGTGAGGGGTGCACAGAAACACGTGAAATATCTGAAGCATTTCAATCTTAGTTATTTAGTGTTCTTGATTTTTAAATGTTTCATATTTTGCTTAGCTAGGTGTAAAACTATGCAATGCGGTAAGTCTTGGGACCTTAGCATAACCGGGAATCTAAGTTGAATGTTGCGGGAAATTGGGAAGTGTTTTGAGACTTGATGGTTAATGGTTCAAAGATTTGCTTGAGGACAAGCAAAAGACAAGTGTGAGAATGTGATGGAGGGTGAATGGAATGAATCTAATAAGCTTTAATTGGTTGATATTGATTATATTTATATGCTTATATTCCTAGAATTAGATAATGTTGCGTTTCGGTTGTGTTTTAGGTTAAAAAGTTAAGAACCAGAGCATATGACGATAAATGAAGTCAAGGAAAGAAGGATTGGTGATTACAAGATGATAGAGAATGGAAAAACGAAGATTTTGGTCCAAACGGAAGGTAAAACGGAGTCCGGATGAAGAACTGAGAGCCAAAACAAGGTTAACGCGAAAACCGGATAAGGGGCGTACCCCTATGACTCCGCAGTACCCCCTTCGTCATTTCTAAGGTGAATCGAGATGCAATCTTCAACCGAATCATTCAAGATCACTCCCGTCATGCGTGGCTAATTCCTTCGTGAGTTCTCCCGGGTTAGGTTTAGTTGTTTTGATGTTTTGAATATTGTTCATCTGTAATAGACTAGCAATCTAAGCTTTCGAAGCTTTTTGCGTTTTGGGTTTTGATTTGACTTGTAAACTGGTACGATTTTGAATGAATGATTTGTTTAACTTTCTGTCTGGAGAAATTAGATTAATCTAGGCCATTGTTAGATGAATTATGAATGGGAATTGTAAGCTTGATAGTCGAATGACAACCTTCCATTGTGTTATTGCAATCGAAGTGCAATGTATCACGGTTAAATCAAATCTGCTCGTCATGTCTATGTGACTAGGTCTAGGATAATCAATTAAACATCACTACAATCTAAACTGAATCCCGGGAGGGCCACCTCTTCTCATTACTGTTTTCACAACCAAGTTTTTATTTACTTTGTTTTCTTAATCAGTTTCTTAAAACAACCAATCCAAAAATCTGAATTTATTTTTTATGTCATTTAGTTTTATTTACATAAGTTAGTTAGAAAGTGATTGTTTTCCACCAAAATCCTCGTGGATCAACATCCGACTTACCCGTACTAAGGTAATTAGGATTGGGGCTTTTGCTCTTATTTTTGACTGACCCTTCGACATCGGTCATGTCACATATCGGGAAATTGACACTACTACACGAAAAAACAGGGGGGCGACCACCTTCGCCAACAGCGATAACCGAATAATAACATCTTATTACTTTGGGGCCCACATTAAAGTAAATGTAAAGATGTCTTATTTTTTTATTATTGTAAGTGGGCCCTATATTAATTAAAGAAAGAAAAAACATACACCTTTAGATTTACTTTAGTTTAAGCCCTCAAAGTAATAAGATGTAGTTGTTCGGTTAACGCAATAAACATGGGTTAACATTTTATATTGGTTCTCATTTGAACATCCCTATGTGTATATATAGTATAAGGTTTGGCTAAAAAGTCTTAAAACCATAAAAAGTGTGAGAAGAGATCTCAACCGTTAGATCAATTGGTTTAGTGGCTGAGATTAATGTGGTGGTATTTTCGTAAATAGTTACAAGTTAAAACCATCAGTAGGGGTAGAATGGGAAGATCTAGCCAAAAACCTGCACATGCAAGTCACATGCATTTTCCTCCATCTTTTTTAAACGTTCATAACTTTTTTATACGTTAGTATTTTTTTTAAAAAATTACACCATAAAATCGAACATTTCTTTATCTTTCTAACGAGTATAATATTATTATATTTTTTAAAGTAAAATAATAATCTAAACTGGGTTTTGCGAACTGTATGTTTTGTGGTGTTTTTCCAATATAAATTAAACTGACTTTTTATGGTGTTTTTTATACATATGTACGTTTTATGGTGTTTTTAAAGATATTTTATGGTGTTAACATTTTATGGTATTTTTGGTGTTTGTATATTAATGAAACTAAAACAGAGAATTTTATGGTGTTTTTTAACTTAGTTTTATGGTGTTTTTAAGAGATTTTTTTATTGTTTATGGTGTTTTTTTAAGATATTTTATTGTGTTTATGATGTTAACATTTTGTGGTGTTTATTGTATTCGGATATTCATGAAACTAAAACCGGGTATTTTACTATTTTATGGTGTTTATAAACATGAAAAACACTATAAATCGCTTAGTTTCATAAACATCCGAAAACACCATAAAAACAATCAGTTTCATAAACATTTTATACATGGTGTATTAAATCTGGACATGGTGTTTTTATTTTATACATAGATGTGTTAAGTTTGTACGTGACGTTTTTACATTGGTTATAAATAGGTACGTTTTCTGGCATTAATTTACGGATTTTGCATTTTTTTTTGTTTGTGCATGATGTTTTTAGACTATATGTGTTGTTAATATGGACATCATGTTTAAGTAGTTTACACATGGTATTTTACATTTAAATTACACAATTGAAAAAAACGCCATGTGAAAAACACCATGTATAAAATCACGAAGTTTAGAACGTCATGTTTTTTAGTGTTGAAAAACGCCATAAAACACAATGTGTGAAATTATTTAGTTTAAAAACACCATGAATAAAACTACAATTCAAAAACACGATGAATAAAATTACAGTTCAAAAACACCATGCATAAAAATTGCAGTTCAAAAACACAATGCACAAAATTATAGTTCAAAAACACCATAAATAAGATTGTAATTCAAAAACACCATAAAACGTCTGTTTAAATTATACAGTGCAAAAACGACATAAACACCATGTGTAAATGACGCAACGAAAAAACGTGGTGTTTTGTTTATGTTCAAAACACCATAAAACATCTTCGCAAATAGAAAAAAACCATAAAAACGCAAAAGTTTTAAGAACAATCAATTTTGTTCTTTTTCTGTTTTTAAATATAACAATATTATACTTGTTACAAAGGTAAAAAATGATTTATTTTATGGTGTAATTTGTTTAAAAAATGTTAACGTATAAAACGTTTAAAAATTTGGTGGAATTAACATGTGACTTGCATTTGCAGCCTCCATTTATGTGTTGACGTTTATACCCTTTAACCTAAAATACACGTGTCACATTCTCGTGGCTTCTCACGCTACGTTTAAAAAATTTGGTGGAATTAACATGTGACTTGCATGTGCAGCCTCCATTTATGTGTTGACGTTTATTCCCTTTAACCTAAAATACACGTGTCACATTCTCGTGGCTTCTCACGCTTCTCATGGTTTTTAGCCTTCTTAAAATATCCCTCCCCTATATATATATATAATATGTATGCGTATGCCTGGGTGTATGCATACATATGGATGATGATTTAGGTGTTCTATAAAAAAAACATGTTTGGAATTACAATGCTACTAGCCCGTTCCAAATTGTAAAATGGTTAGATTTGGTTCGGTTTGGTTTTAAATTTTAACAGGCTCAAAAAGCCCAAAACCTAAAAGCTGAACTCAGAAAACTCAAACTGTAAAACCAAACCGGAAATAAACCATTGATAACGGTTCGGTTTTTATTTTTAACGGTTTGATTTTCGTTATTCAAAAACCGTTTTTAACAGATAGGTTTACGATTTCACCTAAAACTATAAAAACCGAACCATTAAGACCCCGAGTTTGACACCATAGCGCTCGCTTCTTATCATATAAGCATCAATCATTCATAAACTATAAGTTGTACATTAAGCTGACTTTGTTACGCACATCAAGCATTAGTTAAAGCAGTATCATCAGCTTAAACAAGTTGTACATACATTGTTGCAGGCTTGCTGCACTACAAGAAAAAAAATGAAATTTCCAATGACGATTTACTTCGCAAATGTGTCGGAAACTTGTTTTCCCGATGCATTTATGATGTCAAATTTTTGCTGAAAAATGTCTCGTAGGAAAAAGTTATTAACAAATTTACAACGTAATTTGCGACTTGTTTGCAATAGTAAAAAGCGTAGAGATTTCAGACGTTTTTGCGACACTTATTTCCATACATAATAATAAAAATTAAAAAAGTATTTAAAAAAATGACTTTTTTTATATATTTTTTTTTTAAATGACGTTTTTTAAAGTAACATAGCAAACAACATACTTATGCTTCACCTTGTTTCCTTCCAGCTGCTTGTTTGACTAATACAAACAAATCAACCGTTGACTCCGTCAAATGAGGACCAAGTAAGAGGTCAATTGAACCTGTTCAAAACAGTTGTTTACTTGTTTGTCATGGTTCATTCGGCTAATTGAGTCCTATGCCTATTTACTTAATGTCAATATACACTAGCAAACAATGATTAAAATGATAAAAAAAACATTGATTAGAGTTCTATAAAAGTGTTAAAAGTTTTATAATTTTTTTTTGGATAAAAGATGTGCAACTATATGCTTTTGATTTTTATAATTGAAGAAGCAAACTCTAAACATAAGCTCATGTGTACTCATCAAGCCCCCATCACTCCATGTAGACGCCATATAAACAATCAACACCATCACCCCACACCCTCATCACTCTACGTCATTACCACATATGTTCATCATCACCCTCTCATCAAGCTCCCATCACCCGTTTTTTTTCCCTTTTCTTCATCTTCACAGCCGTGAGGGCTGTCACGGGTTTGCCACAACAGGGTGATCATGCCCCTGAGTGTATTGGTGTTGTAAGGGATGGGAGCGTGAAGGAAGGTGGTCAAGCCGGACCCTCCTCACATCTCATTACACATAGTCTTATAGGTTCAGTTTTAGATGCTCCAACAAGAAATAGAATTTTAAATCCATGATGGTTTTGCACTAGTACAGACACACCCATTTGGGGCGGTTAAAATGCCCATATGGGGCGGTTTCCGAACCGCCTTATATGGCATCGCTCTAAAAGATGGTTTTTATTTTTTAGGGCGGTGGGCACAACCGCCCCAAATAGAAAAATAACCGCCCCAATAGACAATATAACGGATGTTTAATTTGTTTTTTAGGGCGGTCCAAGCAATCAAATGGGGCGGTTTAGTGGTTGTTTTTTAGGGCGGTCCATATTAGATTGGGGCGGTTTTGGTGCTGTTTTTTTGGAGCGGTCCAGGCGATATGGGGGGGTTTCGTGGTTGTTTTTTGGGGCGGTCCAAGCATTATTATGGGCGGTTTCGTGGGCGGTTTCGTGGTTGTTTTTTTAGGGCGGTCCAAGCATTATTTGGGGCGGTTCTTAATTTTTTTTTATCAATATTGAGCTGCTGTATATATACAATTTCTAGCTGCTGTATAAATATATACAAATTAAACCTGCACTAGTTGCTGTATAAATATAAATTTGTAGCTAGATTCAAATCAACATATATATATATCATTCATTGGTGTTGTATATCATCTAAATATCCAATGATATCATTCATAACATTACAAAACTTGAAGTTAGAATGCAAGTTTATGTTTATACTTAAAAATACAAACTAAAATCGATCCAAATCATGTTTGGTTGAGAAACACAAAGTTAACAGGTGCGGTGACAACTTAATAACCATTTCATCAATCTCGTTACATGTAATGTACTTCTTTCATTCCACATCTAAAAACATATAAACAAAAGAGTGAGATACAATAAATAAATATATATATACATATACACAAAAACATATATACATATATATAAACATTAAACACTTACACTTTCTGAAAATTTTCTTGAAATAAATGAAGAAACTCATACATGTTTTTGATGACGCAATAACCGCATTCCCATAGTTTTTCTTCTTTTTTGTTGATGGCGCACTACATTACATTAACAACAATTATTTTAATACAATCAAATATATCAAAAGGATTAAATTAAACAAACCTTGACCATTTCCCATTTTAATTGCAAGCCCAAAGCCTCTTCAATAAGATATGGAAGGACATAATTTTTCTTGCTTTTGCTCTTCATTATTGAATCTATAATATATCCTTTTTTCTTTAAAGGACAAACTATAAATAGCACCCCATGACCACTACAATAAATAAATCATAAATAACTAAATTATTTATGTTTGTTACTATATATAAATGTTTTGCAAATAAAGTAAGATAATACATATTACCTTGCTACATATGGTGCAATAAAAAATGGTCTTGCACTGTGAAATGAATACACCTCTAAGATGTGTTGTCTTGTACGATCGGATATTTCCGCACAAATATCACCAGAATTTCACGTGGATTGAAGAATGCACATCTTGAATTTGGCATTAATGCAAAAAGTACCTTAAATTGCACTATGTTTAGTATATATGATTGGATTGTGTCTAAAGATGTTATTAAAACATATAAAAAAACTTACATTGTAAACAAGTGAATGATACCGACATCAAGCCAATCGTTGCAAAATAACTGCAAAAACTCAACGTATGAAGACCTTCAACATACCGTTCGCGATCATCCCTTCAGGCGAAGAACAAGTAACTCAATGATCATCGCCAATGAAAGCTGCTACATTTGAAAAATCCTTTGTGGATCCTAACCCACTTTTTAAATATTTTTTATCTCATATGTATGTATGTTATGAGTTAACATTAAAAAATTCGGCAGCATTTCCTCTTAACTCCCCAAGTATTTAGATAATCCACAAACTCGTAGGAGTAAGTAGAAAAC